>MQRK01227004.1:30756-41482 GCA_001938485.1 Girardia tigrina
TTGGAAAAAGACCCATGTCTCATCCTCGATCGCTATGTTGGAATATGCTTCATCACCCATCTGTGAAATTACATGGCGTATATGCTTTGCAGTGTTAATGCGTTGCTGTTTATTAGCAGCAGAAAGTTCGTGAGGGACACAAACAGAGCAAACTTTTTTGTAATGAAGTTTTTCACGCAAAATTTTGTGGACGGTATTTTTGCCTAAAGAAAGTTCATTTTCAATATAACGTAAAGACGCATTTGGAGCTTCATCAATCACTTCTTTGACTGCTTTAATCTTTTCATCGTCTATTAATGACGGCCTGCAACTTCTTGATGAATCGTCGAAGGACGTCCGCTTTTCTTTTTTTAAAATCAGTCAACCATTGTTGAATAGTTTTCAGTGCTGGGTGATTTGCGTCTTCCCATGCCTGCTGAAGTTGCTGAAGAATTCCTGAAGCAGAGAATCCTCTTTTACTTTGAGTTAGAACAAAAAAACGTTGACAACATTTATTTGGTTCCATTGTTAAAAACCGCTTGATTTGAATTCGCTGCACTTTTAAAATTTCAATACTTTCAATAAAACAAAATTTTACTTTTTTTTTAATTTTATGCTTTGAAATTTCAACACAGTATTTATGACAGTCTGAATAATATTCAGTTCAAATTTGGTTAAATTTGGTAAAATATTAGTGTGTTTTTAAAGGCCACCTGAGGACTTTTGGGACAGCCTAAGTATTAAGTAAAATGTATAAAATTTCAAAATTTGATGATAAAGGGGAATTTTCCAAATAATCATCATCAAATTGCATCCTAATTATGAGGAGTTAGTTTTAAATTTGCAGTTCGCCAAAATAATTTATTAATTTATTTTAATTTGAAAGTTTTAAAAAATTAAATAAATGCAAAAAGTTTCAAAATTAAAAATGATCTTAAAATGAAAACCAACAAAAATTAAATACTTATAGAAAAATAAAAAAAATGTTTACAGTCATAACAATTGATATATTATGCTAAAAGTTTTGAAATAAGAATTTTAAAATATATAATAAACGGATTAAAATTTATAATATTTTTAAAAAATAATTTTTTATAATAAAAGGCAAAAATGGTTTTATGATAAAATTTTATAAAAAAATGTTAATTATATTTAAAAAAATTAATTTTATAATTATAAGTTAAATTTTACAAATTAAATTGGAAGAAAAATTTAATAGATGGATTTTGGCGTAATAATTATCAAAAAGTTGTTTATATGTGTCTATTATTGTCATTAACAAAGTTTTGCGATAAACATAACTTTTGATATTTCGGATAATGAAAATGGCATAAATGCTACTTACACTAATAACCAAAAAATTTGAATTTTACTTTACTTTTCTGCTTATGCCAAACATAAAACACTCTTTTATGGATGTTTGATTTTTTTCGGCTCAACATTTCAAAGATTGATTGAAAATCAAATTGAAAATATTTTACACATACTCTTGAAATTCGAAAGTTGAAATGCTATTTATCATCAAAGAAGTTGTATCAAAAACATTCCTTGATCAAAATCCTGGAACCAGAGATTTGCAAAAATCAAACATTTCACGAGACTTCATTATGGGGAAAATTTTATGCAATCGATTTTCAATGTAGTATTAGACAAAAAAGATTTCGTTCTGGTTTTAGACGGTGATGCAAACGGAATTAACAAAGTTATTGCCGGACAAAACCTAATTTTGTTTACTCCAGCGGCGTCTGATGTTATTAGAAAGTATTCCACTGACGGGGAAATACTGCTGGCAGCGAGTCATAATGCTGGTGGAATCGAGGACTACGGGATCAAATACAATGTAAAGAACAGCGGTCCGATCACCGATCGGATATTCGAGTAATCGAAATTGATTTCCAAGCTCAAAATCACAGATGTATTCAATGTTAATTTGTCGGATATCGGTGAAACGAATTTCGAGAACAAAGAAACTGGAAAGAAATTCTTCGTCAGTATTATCGATTCAGTAACGGATTACATATGCTATATAAAAGAGATCTTTGATTTTGGTGCATTAAGGGTAAAATTAATATGTTTTCCCAGCGATCCAATGATGGCCCCCAGCATTGTTTCGCCGCGGCTGCGCTGCGGTCGTTCTGACATCACTTATCATTGGAAAAGGTTGTGTATATCACTGCCTTATACACATATTTTGGAAAAAGTAATTTATTTTCCTAATTTCTGTTATTCAAAATCAAGAGAATTACAGTTTTTCAATTAACTAGTTAACTACAAACATGAAAACTAACTAACCTGTTCTTTTACCATAGCGGTTCGTTCAGATTCTAGTGTCGATACGATAAAATTAATTATGTCACAGCCATGAGTGTTGACAGTATTTGTAATAACCTTCAATCAAAAGAAATTCAATTAAAATTTTAAATTAAGAAAAGAATAGAATAATGAAATGTGTATTAGAATTTTTAAAATTGATAATTATAAAAATATATAATCCATTAGAAATTGTATTTGGTTTGAATGAATAGAATGCCTAATTCATATAAGTGACATTTTTAAATTAATACGTTAAAAATATATCAGTCTTGAAATGATGAGTATACAAACTTTTTACAAAAAACCATGCCAATCAAAGAATTATAAAAAAACAGATTAAAGTTTTCATTGAAATATCGATTAGTACTTAACATTAATTTATTTTTTCAAATGAATTCAAATCCAAATAAAATATTTTATCAATCTGTTTCTTTTTACTTTTCAAAACAATTTAGTAAATACATTTGAACACGATTTATTTAAAAATTCACACTAGAAAATTCGAGTTAATTAAAACTCTGAATCACATACAACATGCTCTCAAGGTACACAAGCATACACAGTTCGAGCAAAGGGGAAAATTGCGACTGCTATGTTCGCTTCAGGTGCTATCCTTAACCGGTAATATATCCATCAGTACAGGTGACGGAAAACTCCGGATTTCATGTCGGCACCACGGACAATAATTTATATCAATCATTTGAAAATAACACAGAAAAAAATTAACACCGAGGAAACGAAAATTTTATTTAATAAAGAAAACACAAAAACACATTAGAAAATTATTTGATAACTAGAAATTTTATACGAACAAACCCACCCCTGAAAAAGCATTTTAAAAATAAAAAATTCCTTAAATTCGATAACCCTGAAGAGTGTAAATGAAAAGTTTATCGACATTGACTTTTAAAAATAAAAAATTTTATAATTTTTAAACTCAGAAAATTTAAAATATTATTTCTCCTTGTTAGTAGAAGAACTCGGATTTTCACTTGATGTACAATTTTTTATTAAATAAATCTGTAATTTTCTTTTGTATTGGAATCTCTTCTGAAAATTCCTATTCTTTTCCTTATTCTTATTCTTGCTTCTAAAGTGCCAAATTTTTTTATTTAAACAATTATCTATTTTATTTTATATATTTTAATCAAATTTAACTTCTGATGAATTTAATTAAATGTTATGATAAATCTAAAACACAATAAAGATTTATTTCGAAAATCACAAATGCACAATTTTGATTCGCGTATCTTTTCCCAATACTGACACAACTACTATTTTAATTCAGTACGCAATTCACATTCCCCTTTGCCCTAAAGACACAAAAACACACACCTGTGTATGTGGGAACATTGATACTTCGGTGCATTGAAGCAGCCGCACACACAAAATCGTTGAATCGACTAGGCCACCCTTCTGGAGGTACATTCTGTTATTCTTATGCTTCGTTAGGTTCTGTTACATCAAATCTAATCCCATCAATTATAACCGTTCGATTTACGTCACATACATTGGAGAGACATCTCGTCATCTCTGCAAACTGATCAAAGAGCATAGTCGATTAGATAATGGGAACTGAACATAATTTAAAATGTAAAAAGAAAATCGAAGAAAATGATTTTCAAATGCAGTGTAATCGATTTAAGAATTACTGGGAGAGAGTAACATGTGAGGCCTTATTAATAAGATCCATGACTCAAAAATAAATATTCAAGCTTCACACTCAACTTCTCTGTTAAACATTTTCAAATAGAGCATTTATTTATAAATTATTTTTTTTAATATATATATTCCAGTTTACAACTAATTTCAATAAAACATTATAACTTTTTATTTTAAAAACTTAGTTTTATAAAAGTATTCTTTAAGCAATTGTAAAATTAATGTCATCAAAATATTTAGTCCATTTTAATTAGTAAAACATTATCTATAAAATATTGTTTAACACTAGATTTACGATGGTTGATTATATACATATTTTTACTGAAGTGAGCCAATTTGACTCATATAACAAGCGATCTCATAGCTGTATAAATATGTAAACCACATTCAAATATGCAAAATGGTGGAATTTGAAGAGTGAAGTAACCTATATTTCATAACGTAACTAAAAACCATCATAAAAATAGTTATGTATTTTAAAAAAATAATATTTCAGTTTTATATATATGTATAACAATATAATTTCAAATGAGTCAAATTAGCTCAGTCCGTAAATCTAATTTCTGAAAATTAATTTCAATAAAATAGTTATTTAATTTTAATTTTTTTAAAACTTAATTTTATAAAAAGTATTCTTTAATCTAGTGTAAATTAGATTAAATAATATTACATCCATTTTAAATAGCAAAACATTACCTATAAAATATTGTTGTATATAAATTTCTGAAAATTAATTTCAATAAGAGTTATTTCATTTAGATTTTTTTTAAAAATTAATTTTATAAAAAAGTATTTTTTTAATCAATTGTAAATTGAATTTCGAAAAATTGTGTAAAATTATTTTAACTTATCTTAACTATAAATATGATTTTCAATTTTAAAATTTTCAAAAATTTAAAGTTCACCAAAAAACCCCTAACAGACCACATAAATACGAATGCAATCTGCAAGATGTGCCTTACCAAATTTGAATATCACCAATAGAAGACGAAAACACATAGCTTGAAACGACATCTAGATAATAAACAACCGAAAGTGGCCAGCGCAAAAGAGAAGACCAAGTCAATTTCGAGTCAACGACATTCTACTTTTATATCCTGTGGATTTAGTGCACCTCCTACTAAAAAATGACGCGTTGAAGTATCCACTTGAAAGAATTCTATTTTAACCCTCGCATGGAGTCTACCTGTTAATTCTCTGAAGATCCCATCATTTCCCAAGACTTTGGTCTGCCTTCCATCAGACGTCATGATGTTCGAAGTGAATCGAGGAAAATGTCAGTTGTAATTAAAAATGATTTGGAGGACAAGCATCGTGGTGAGTGGGCATCCATTGTTCTAAATGGTTAGAAAAATATTGTATCCAACCACAAACATTTAACCATTTTATTATTTTTCTCCAATAATAAAATGGAGAAAAATAACTCGAAACCAGTATTTTTGTTGAGTTTCTTGTTACCTGACAACATTGCACTGTCTATTTAAACGTGTGTATTTGATGAACTGGACAATTTTGATTCTTTTGATATCAAGATTATCAGTGATATTATCGACAATGCCAGATGTATGGTTACCGAGACGGAGCTCGTATTTCAACAGTAGCATATCGTGTTGCCCCTACGATGTACTGCTCACAGAAGCAACATTATAATTAAAATGCGTTTAAACATTTTGAGTTCATTAAAGTTAGTTTTAAAACACTTTTGAGAAACATTCAGAATGGTAACATAAAGCGCTATTGGGAGATCAGATAGAATAGTGTCTTCGATCGTTTTATGGATCTATCGAAATACATCCGGACACAAGACAGACCATCAAATGCTTGTTCGCATTGTGATTGGCTGACGTTGTACAAAATGTTCTCTAAAGCAAAAAAGTTCTCCGAAAAAAATATTCCAAACCTCTGAATCCGGTCGGGACAAGTTTGCAGCGGTGACTAAAAATCACAGACATTTACTATTGAATCACGTTGTTAACATTGCTATGTTTATGAATAAGCTTATGAATGAAGCTTCTGAAAGTAGATTTCACTAGTGGTTCGACGCTCTTGGAGTTCTTGAATTCCATCAATACGTTTGCGAATCGGTATCACTCCAAGACAATTTATTTGTGAAACATAAACTCAAAACAATACCAGTATCCGAGGCAGTTGTGGAGAGATGTCAACAAATTTATTCATTTTCCTTTGATAGCAAGCATATTGAATGAAATTGTGGTTGAAATTCTTTTTATTCTATATAACCACTCATTTAAATATAATATGTTCTCTCCATCAATTATTGAAGACAGCAGTAAATTTGATTATCTCAGTCGGGGAAAGTATATTTTCAATCCCATACCACAGGGGGGAACCTGTTACCATGGCAACGGTCGCGGTTACCAAAGTAACGGTTCCCATTTCCCTAGTGTGAGGAATATTTTAAATTGTTTGAATGTGTAAATGTAGTGATACTGTATGTTGAATTTAGAATGGTGATTCTCCAACCCAGATGGAAATTGATACTTTTTATTTAAATTTAAAGTTTATTTAAACTATTCGAACATAATTAAAATAATCATTTTATAAGTTCATATTTTTAATTTAACAATTAAAATTAAGTTTAATATTTTTTGGTAAAATTTAAATTAAATGTATTTTTAATAATTTGATGACATTTTTATTATTTTGGGATTTATTGAGAAATGGTAAAAATTATTATTTTATATTAATATTAATTAATATATTTTAAAAAATGATTTAAAAAAATTGTTCGAATAATCATGATTAAAAGAGAAATAAGAAAACCAATTAGAATTAAGACAAACGATGAAAGACTTTCTGAGAGTCATAGTGACTCTAAATGTGATTGTAATAAAAATTCAAACGAGACTTGTCTAAATGTTCTTAATACCTAGAAACGCTTCTCATTGGTTCCTGGTACCATAACAACAGTCGCGATTTCCCTAGAAACGATTCCGATCACCTTAACAACAGTGTACATGACCTTAGCAACGGTAATCAAGGGGCCGATTATCCTACCAACGGCAAAAGTAAATCAGTGGTTGTAACCATTGTAACGGCGATTGTATATATTGCAACCGTGACACTTCCCATTGAAACAGTGCAAAAAGTGCTAATCAATACTGCACAAGTGCCAATCGATAGAGCAAATAGTGCTGCATATGTATAAGTGTGCAAACACAGCAAGTGTGCGAAAATCGATAAATTCAAAATTTTACAATATTAAAAGTGCTCATTTCGATTATTAATTCAATGAGTTTGGTGTACATTTTGACTCTCTATCCGAATATGCAATTAGAATTTTGATATATTGATGTATTATTGATGTACTGATGTATTATTATGTTTGAAGTGCAAAGTGATGGAGAATGCCAATAGGTTCTAAAGGTCCAACGAAACACTATATGAAAATTCTTCTGATGCACATGGATAAGAACCCATATATGAATAGTCAGATTCAATTTTAATATTTTCAAAAGTGAGTAGAAATCGATTTTTTCGAATATGTGTGCAATATGATTGCACTAAGCTGTAATATATATGCAATAATATACAATATGACTGCAATATATTTGCTATATGTGTGCACTATGTATTAATAAGTATACAATCAACATAGCACATGTGCCAATCAATAGAGCACAGTATTCAAGTACTAGGCAGCACATGTACAAGTGTGCCAAAATCAATAAATTCAGAGCTGAGTTGTAGCCAAAACGTTTCAAAATTCGAGGTGAAGCCGAAGTTTCCAGAACAAAAAAGAAAGTGAAAATAACATAGATGAAAACACAAGAATCAGGAAGTGAAGCTAAAGAAACTGAATTGCGATACACAAATTTAACAGATTGAAACACTCTAAAATTGGTTAGAAGAATAAAAAGTAAAGCTATTAAAGCTCGAGAATTTTTAAAAACTAAACAAAAATGCAGCAGCCATCAAACAAAAAGTCCTCAAAGAATCGAAAACCTAGACTTTATTTCAAAATGAATTTGGAAAACCATGCCAGTGACGGATTTTTTTGTATAATTTGTTCGATTGATCAAAATAAATCAATGAACCAGACCTCAGCAAGATTCCAGCATGACAAGTCAAGGAGTTATGGGTATTATCAATGTGCCTTATCTTGTTCTCGACTCACAGCAAGAAATACTTCGCCGACGCTAAAGAATTTAGAACCTTAACGAGAACCGTGACTGATCATTTGACGGAATATTGGGATGATATTGAGATAGACTCAAACAGTGTGGAATCAATGTGAACAAACTTTGAATACCAATTAGTAAAATGGAGAGATATACCATATCAACAACATCAATATGAGTTTTTAAAGATTTATTAATATCACAAGCGACTTCACTATTTGACATTTTTCTTGATCAATATATTTCTGAATTCATACTATTTTTTTCAATAAATGAAAAACTTTAGTAAAAATTATTAATTATAATGATTCTAATTGTTTAAAATTAAATCTAAACATTTTTTTAAAAAAATACATATTAAATTAATAACGGATATTTCGAAATACTATCCAGAATACTATTAAATGTATCCCCAAAGAATATGTTTAAAGAGGTGATTTTTAGAAAATAGGGAGAGTATTTGGATTTAATTTTAATTTAATTATTTAAGTTAAAATTATAAAAATATCGTACTTTTATTGCCATAAACATGATTATTTTTATTATTATTACTATAGTTGTAATTAGTATTTTAGCGATCATATTACATTTATTTAGAATAAATAAAAAATATATATGTATATTCAGAAAATTAAAAAAATGATGGTAAATTATTTTTAAACACAAAAACACGCCATTTCTTAACTAAACATTTATTTTTTAGGACAAAAAATTTATTTATAAAAAAATTAAATAATGTAATAAAACTTTATTGATCATCCACTTCCAACAAATCTGATTCTTCTGAAATATCGATCGGTTCAGTAATTAAATTTGATGATTTTATCAATAAATATTTCTCATTAAACAATTTGCCATATACGTCATGCTTTGAAATATGTCATTTATTACTGTCCATTGAAAATCCACTTGCATTAATAGAATTTAGAATATTTTGTGTAGATACTGCATCCCACGAATTTTTAACCCATGCATTAACTTTTGAGAAATTTGGCGGTTTAGGATTTCCATTTTTAGTATATTTTACATCTGAAGAATTTTTCAAAGAGTTAATGCGAGAACACACCAAGTCTTTCAATTCCTTAAATATTCCAATATCTCCTGTCTGGAGATAGGGTGTTAAACCCCCCGGGGTAACCACCATTAAAATCCGCCGTTTTCGACAATGTTCTTTGACTGCTTTAGAGACATGTGCTCTGCAGGAATCCCAAACGATGCATCGGCCCGGGTTTATATCAAATCCTGGAAACATTAAATCAAGCCAATTAATTATAATTTCTTGTGTGATCCAAGCTTTATTTTGGAATGTTGATAACACTCCATTTTGATTGTCAATTGGTTTTAAATCTTTTCCTTTGTGAATAATTAAAGGCGTGGTCTTTCTCCCATCTACCCAAACAGAAATAGCAGTAGTCACTCTCATCGAGGAAAATCCCGTCGACCGCATAACAACATGACGTCTTCCTTGAAGATCAACAATTTGTGTTCTATTGTCTTCAAAATAGACAGAGGTTTTATCCTTCAGCAAGGTTTTTGCTAGATTAATGTTAGGCTTTAATTGTTGAAGGTAAATCATAAATGAGGAGGCCCTTCCAACCAAAACATCATCTGAAAGTGTTATAAAGTTGGTTGTCCTTCTTAAAGACAACCCATTTCTCATCATAAATCCATCTACCCATCGAGAGCTTCCCTTTATACAAATATTATTTTCATTTCCCAAAGATATTGCTCTATCAGCAATAAATGTCCTGGTAACCTTTATTTTCATTGTTCGCAATTCCAGAATTTACGATAACAATATATTTTCTAATTCACCCAGTGACGTTTTCTTCCAACCGCCTTTAATTCGTTTCATCGCATTTGGCCGGATTTTAATAGCATCCTTGTTTTTATACAATTGCCTAAACATTGATGGACAATACACACAACCATCTCTTTCATCAAAATGTTTTGCAGTTTTGAAAATACTATTTCCAATTGCAATGTAAGCAACGATTTCTTTTTTACCACGTTTTTATTAGCTTGCTTTCTTGTCTGTTTGTCTGTTTGTCTGTCTGGAACAAATCTTGCGATTGATTTTTCGACTACTTTCAGTCATCCAATTGAGCTGAATTTTTTTATACAGGCTTGCTTCCGATGACAATACAATTTGATAAAAAAAATTTGGAAAAAAATATTTTTTTCTAATTTGTTTTACAAAAAACCACTTACGATTATCTACAAATTTATACACTGTATTAAATAGCAATCTTTTCGTTTATTTTCATGAATGAAGTTTTATACAGGCTTGCTTCCGATGACAATACAATTTGATAAAACAGATTTTGAAAAAAAATAATTTTTTCTATTTTTTTTTGCATAAAACCACTTACGATTATCTACAAATTTATACAGTGTATTAAATAGCAATCTTTTCGTTTATTTTCATGAATGAAGTTTTATACAGGCTTGCTTCTGATGACAATACAATTTGATAAAAAAATTTTGAAAAAAATATTTTTTTCTAATTTGTTTTGCAATAATATTATTAATAAAAAAATTTTTTTATAAAAACAACCACGTTTTTCAAGCATTACCAATGCACTAAAAAGAGGAAAATAATTTTTTTCTAGACATGTGAGAAATTTTAT
>MQRK01227011.1:5740-24835 GCA_001938485.1 Girardia tigrina
TGCCATTGTACGGGCTTGGGATGGGTTACCTTTGGATACTCTTCAAAACCTGATAAAATCGATGAAGACTAGAGTATTACAATTGATTAAAGCTGGTGGAAGGAAAACTAATTATTAAAAAAAAAGTGATAATTATATGACTCAGACTGTAAAATACGTATAGAAAGAGTTAGACCAATCCAACTTAGACCAAGACAAATATAAGAAAAGTTATCGTGTAATATTTATACAAAAATATATTTCTACGAATATGATTAATTTATGCGACAACGTAAAAACAAAGCGCAAAGGAAGAGAAGTTAAAGACTCTAATATGAATAAATATGTAGCTTTATAAGTCAAGGTACGAACCCTTTAAGTTTATAATGGATCCAAGTACATACTGGATCAACCATTGTTGGAAACCTCTTCAACAGAAATCGAAAAAAGGCAAAATCAAAAATTGAAGCCAAAGTAGAGTAAGAAAGTACAAATTATTACAAATGATAAAATGACTTAGTGCTATTATTTTATGTACTTGAAGTTTGATGTTTACCTGTTATCACAATTTGTAATTGTAACTGAATTCTTATTTCGTCTTCAAAAAGTTTTTGAAATATCTGCCTATCTATTGACATTAATCTGGCCTTAAATTTGGTAACACAACAATTTTTTTACACAACTCAATTACGAACTCGAACAAACACGAGCGACTGCACTCAATTTACCTGAGATTCTTACGAAGGGGTGCGAGACTAAAGAGATGAGGGGATCCTGTTTTACTGAATAAATTTATGTAATTTACTATCAAAATTTGTAAAAAAAACGTAAAAGTTTGAAAAAAAAGAAAAAGTTCCTTGTGAAGAACTATCGCGACGGAACAGAATGATTAAAATGAAATAATGGCCACTCGGCTCTTTTAATGTTCTCAATCATTTTTATAATGATTGAAATACTTTTAATGTCGAGTAAAATGATATAGAGTACACACTGGAGATATTTGAATGTTTAGATACCATACCTTTGACTGTAACCCTGTACCAGTCTATAACATTACATCTGAAGATTGCGCGCCGAAAATCAGTATTCTTCATTATTAGTTTCTAGATAGTTGTTATCAAAAGGTAGTTGATGTTAAGTGGTTGTCAAGCAATCTGGACGAAACAAAAGATGGTTACTTATAACCTGGCAATCAAACGAACCACTAAAACACTGAATCTCCAAGATGTCCAAACCGTAGAACCAACCTAATCTCAACAACAAAAATTGAGTATATAAATAAATTATAGTAGTGCGCATTTGTCCAAGATGAGCGACTCTACTCAGCGTTGTCATAGGGCGGTAAAACAAATATCATAGAAACCAAATATTTAGATTGTTGAAGCTGTTAATCGGAATATTATTGAGCATTTGAAAGGGAAGCTTTAATTAAATGCAACACATTATCTAATTCAAGTGGAGAATAATGAGCTAAAATGCATGAGAGAGCATCGATAGACACTTGTAACATATTTCCAATAGGAAATAAGTTATAGCGACAATAATCAAACATAAATAGGAACTAGACAGAACTCCCTGACACGCTCAAGATATTTGAAGACGATTTAATGATAAATTTGATTTAGAGAAGGTCTATTAAGGCTTCCGACATTTGCTTAATTTCAGGACATTTACAGTACTTCACTAATATATGTTTCAGATACATTAAGAAATAACTTGCTTAACATGAGATATGATTTTCATACATCAGCGATGAGACGATCATATAAGTTCAAAATTTACTTTACCTAAAACCTCTCTTTCGGAAATTAATTTTTTTCGATCTTTTCTTTCCATTCTTTTTACGAGCTGACATTCTAGGTATATATATATATATATATATATATATATATATATATATATNGAGCTGACATTCTAGGTATATATATATATATATATATATATATATATATGGAATTTAGAAACCTATTTTTGAAGGCTTTTTACTTGACTAAGCCACTATTCTTTCTACCACCAATTCTGGCAGCAGATCATGTCAGTAGAGATAATTTTGAACACGCTTTCGAACTGATACATGACCAAATTAAAAAACAATCTGCTGCAGTTGCCAGAATCGTAACGGCTGAAAAAATAGTAATTACCGATTCCGCAATTAAAACTCGGGAAAAGATTCAGGGACATAAAATTTTATCAACCTTTATAAAAAATATTTACTGTGTTGCGGAGGGAATAGAAAGAGCAAACAACATCCCACGCTGGTTCTTGGACAAACTAAATAGACAGGCTTTTGAATTAGGAATCTATATGTGACACATGTCACAAACAGTGCAATGGCTATGGAATTGCAGTCAGGCTACTGTGTGATGAGATCTCGTTGGAATTTAAAATTGAATCTTCATTGAATAATCAATGGTACATAGCGAGGATATTCTGCCTAACAATGAAGTTACTCTATCATGATGAAGTCAGACCGACAGACTTTAAGCCTAACTGATATAAAACTTTTTATTTTGCAAGTTTAAGAACAATCAATGCGACTTCGCATTGGGACACATCCAAACTGATCTTCCACATTTTATATGATTAGGCAAACACTATGTAAATCGGTGAATTTTAGAGACGACCAGTCTTCATTCAATATCTGTAATTCTTTATGAACATGATGCCACTCGCTCCTGGAAGTTAATCTGCTACTGTCCACAACCATCTGGTATCTTTTCAAATTAGTTCACAAAGTATATTTTTCTCGTTTCATGTCATTGAGGTAAACACAACCATCGACCTTATATATAAACGTATTCTCCATTATAAGTATGAGTTGTTCTCATCTTGTCTTGAGTTTGTCGATTCCTTTCTTATCAAATATAGTTGGTTTAGATTGGAAGAAGTCTCAAACTGTCTCATGATGAGAATCAATTTTTTCACTTTAAAATTCTTTGCAAGAAACAGATCATAGGGTAGTCTGTAGTAGAGAGGTTTGGACTGTATGGTGACTGAGTTAAAATTTACCAGCCCTATCTAATATTTTTTACTGGAGCCACTTTTGCTGTATGTGGTTCTATATTATCATACAAGAAGATGGAATTTTTATGGTTTCCAGTAGTTTTTGTTGAACTCTTTGGCAATCCGAACATATACATAGCCAAATTTCTTCTCGTGACTATTTGTTACAGTATTTGTTTGTGGATGTTAATTTTTATCTAGCCATTGTCTTTTACGAGCGATATTTTGATAAAAGATCCACTTTAGGTCCTCAGCAATAATCTTGCCAAAACAAGTAAGATATAAAAAATACTTTTTTTTTAAAAAATCAAGCTTATATTGTCATTGATTCTGGAGTGGAAAACTACGGAGACCACAAACTTCGACTAAAATTTTCCCTAACGGAATTCGGCAAGGACTTTCTGATTTTCATTTTAAATGTGGTTCCATAATCAATGAGACTGCGCTTATTTCTGGAGTTCAATTTTGAATCGATTGAAATTTCTAAGAATTTGATTGATTCGAAGTCAAGATTTTGGATTTACAACTTGAAATAGTTGTCTGATCGAGCCAGTCGGAATGGCAAAATGTTTGTTATGTTAAGGAAAGCATTTCACTGACCGATCTTGATATCATCTTCCAATTTCTTCAATTTTTACGTAAACCATTGTATTCTTATTTATGATGCAATTCATGCTCCTAACTATTAAATTAAACAAATGCAGCGAAATACAATTGAGGATAAACCTAATTTGTACCAGTAATTCATTTAATTTGCTCGTTCTTCCTTGTGGAAAAACTGTGGAGAAATATGTTTCGTTGTGAAACAAAATTAACTGAAACTTGATTAATTGTCCCGGGAAAGATTTCCCCATTAATCTAAATTGACCAAGTTCCTTTTATTGCTTGGGATTAATTTGGGAATAAATCGCTCCCGCCAGACTCAATTTGTAATTCCTTCTCGACTTTCTCCGTTTCTCACAATTAATTATTTTGTTTCTTTCTGTTTCCTTCAGTATTCACAAGTCGAAAAGACTTTAGAAAACAAAGTCTAAGACGCATTTATCACACAAACATTCAAGTGTTAGAGCAGTTTGAATATTCGAAAAAGTAAAGATCGTTTTGTCATATTTAATGATACTAATTTTGTCGTTTAAGATACATGATATATAAAGAGGATTGGTGGCAATCTTAAGAATATTGAAATAACTCCGCCAACTTATAATGTTTATAATCTACATCAAGAATATAATTTGACTGACATTTGATTATTAATTTCCAAGGTTACCGGAATCTTAAAACTTTCATAAGATGAAAGTTTTACAATGAAAGTATACAATAAATCTTGAGGTATCGGTGTTGGAGTCATTTCTGTCGTTTGCGCCTGATTTGCATGAATTTATTATTTTAAAAAATGGATAAAAACGTGGCGATGTTAAAAAGTTCGTAGACTACAGCACATAAAAGCCAGCAATGGAATATAAAATGCTTGTATTTATTAGGCATGTCATAGATGTTTTGGAAACAAGCTACTTTTTCACGTAACTTCCATAAATCTCAAACCACATATTTCACTTTCTGACTAGATTGGAGAAGGCTTTTTTATGCTAGTCAGTGGGCCTTTAGCTAGGGAATGATGTTGCCGCTTGCATCACTTCATTTTTGTCTACAGACTGTTTCTCGTTTTAGATATTACTTCAAGTCGCAGAAGAGGAATAAATTACTTCAAGAAAGATCCGGACTGTAGATAGACTGAGATAGTGCAACAGCAGATTTGTACACAGGTGCGTTCGTGTTTACAAAGAACATATTTTGACCGTATCACTTTTTCTTTTCTCCTAACTTGTTCGGAGGATATTTCGGCTTTCTAAATGTATATTACAATTGTGAAATTTGTTCGGAAACATCCGGATGGGGATTGATAAATAAAAAACAATGCGAATGGATGATTGAAATTGAGAAGGAGACTAACGGGTGTGTAGTGACACAAAATTTTAATCAGTATTTATAAATATTAAATATATATATATATATATATATATATATAAATCCGATATTTCTTATAATTACACATAATTATTAAATCTCTGCCTGACATTTCAAAATTGTATTTTATTTTTTTTGTTTTTGCTGTTCATTTATTAAAATGATTTTTGTTGATTGAAGAAATGATATTATTTAGTGAAATACTTGGATAAAAAATTAAATTTTGTAAAAATAATACGAATTCTTTTTTATCAAAAATTTTTTATTTAATGGTGAATTGGAATTTCAATATTTTTGTTTAGCTGGATTAATGTTAAGAAATTTGTAAAAAAAAGTTTTAGCGGGATTTTTTTTGTAAATTAACATTATTAATTTTCAAAAAGTCTTCTATCGATAATTCGTTAAATAAAACAGAAAAAAAACTATAATCAAAGAAATTTGTAATTTATTTTCTATCGACTTTCTTTTGGTTTTGTCAAATCGAATCGCAATCATATTCGATATTGATCGATTGACAAATCGCGCGTGTCTCTGCGGCCGAAAAAATTCGTAATTCATTTTTTATCGATTTTCCTTTGGCATCTGGTCAATTCAAAAATCCATCGACATTCTCAATCGACAATCGCCCCATCGTCGTCACTCTTGTCGTCATAGAGATGCCCAAGCCGATTCTCCCGACGATATTCAAGGAACGACCCGAAGTCTCAGGTCTGTTCTCACTCGAACACGACCCCGCGCTCACCTACACGGACTTGTGCCATATCGGATGCGGCAACTTCGGGGCCGTTTATTATGCGTGGAATTTGAACACGGACGAGATCGTGACATCCCCCAATGATAGTCAATTACTGCTGAGCACAGGGTGTCTCACCAAAATAGAGACATTTTCATTTAAAGCTGTTACGATGATAAAATGTAGTTGTTGAACCTTCAAAAAAAATTTAGCCGTGAGTCATCCAGAATACAACTTATTATTCATTTGAAAACACTGAACATACCCTCATGTTCAATTTGCCCAAGTTTCTTCAGTAAATTCTCCAGATCACGTTGAATCGACTCCAAATTCAATTTTTAAATCGATTTCTTGATCCGCATTTTCAGTAAGTGCATTGTCCGAGCCTCCCATGCATCTCGATACACCTTAGTTTTCAATAAAGATCAAACATTTTCAATAGATCTTGCCTATGAAAGATTTAGGGGGTAGAAGGGCTTTGAAACAACATAAATATTTTCAGCTTGCAATACCTCGGTAGTAGCAGCGGCATAGTGCGCTCTTGTTTCATCAGGTCAGAAGAGGATCTCGTTGTCTCTATGATATTTCTTGATGAATAGCATCAGAAGAGCCTTGTTGCAGCCATTTCGATAGACATCTCCACTCAAAGCCCAATCGGATGGCAAAAATAAAGGTTCGCTGACCCCTCTGCGTAAAATCGCCAGCCAAACCATGAATCGCTGCAAGAATATCTTTCGAAGAGCATATCTGATCTCCACTGTGGCTTTTGAGTAGTTCTTGGTGTAGAAATGAGCATCACCTGGTATGCGATCTGATTTCAATGAGAAATAGGATTCATCATTTATAATGAGAACCTTCTTCCTTAAATCCACTGCGAGGTTTTTTTACCCGATCTTGGAATCGTACCAGTTGCCCATCCGTATAGAGAAGTGCCTTTGTACGAGCTCGATACTTTGCCACAATGCTTAAGAGAGCTTTATAAATAGTTGATCAGCTCACTTTGAATTTTGAAGCCAGTTTGCGTTTGGAAACACCTCCTCGATTGAGTGCAATGGTTGTGATGACTGACATTTGATTGTCATTTAGCAACTTGTTGCTGCCACCACTTCCAGGCTGTCACCTATAATCCAAATTGTTTTTCAGATGTTGCAGGATGCAATACACTGTACTGGGACGAATATTCATAGCTTTGAAATGCTTCATTGTGTATCTTTTACCTTCGTGAATATGTTTCTCAAAAAAAGCTAAAATCACTCTGCGGCGTACTTATTCGTTTAGAGGTTCCATTTATAATGAAAATAGGTGGTGAGAAGGATTTAAACTGCAATTAAAATCAAACTGGAGTCTATAAAAAGAATTTGGAATTGATATGACTAAAAACAGTTTCTTTCATAATGCAGCCAGCAAATGAAAATTGTCCTTTTTTTTATTAATGTTCAGTCCTTTTCGAATTTAGAAAGGAAATAGGGAAGTATACAATTTATGGTGTGGTTAGTGCTAGCTGTAGTTATAGCTGGTTATGGAACTCTCTCCAGTAGATAATAAGACATATAAACGACGATAAAGCATAACAACTATTTTTTTAAAATTCCATTTAAAACTTTTGATTTGGAAAACAGTATATATATATATATACAGGGGTGGCCATAAGTCGCTTTACCCAGTTTTAATTATAATAAACACAAAATTCTTAATGATTTATAAACAAAAACCAGATAAAATTATTTGTTTTAATAATTATTTATTTAAAAATTTTTTAAATTATTTCATTTTGTTCATTGTTGTTGGCAATATTGGCATGGCACGACAATTAACACTTCAGCAACGAATTTTATAGTAAAGCAGTGGATAAAGCATGATAGAAATTCAAGAGCTGTAGCTGCAGCATTTGCAAAAGAGTATCCTAATGACGCTCTTCCATCACGACAATCAATGTATGTTTTGGCTAAAAAGTTTCACTAGACGGGCTCTGTTACCGACAAGAAAAGAAGTAGGCGCCTTAACAATATGAATACCGATGAAAATAAAGAAAATGTTAGAACTTTCTATCAGAATGCGCCATCAACATCTGCAGTTCGTGCAAGCTTGCAGTTGCATATACCATGCACAAATTTACGTAGAATAATGAAGGACATTGAGTTTAAAGTTTGGCGACCTCGTTTGCTCCATCAAATGAATGATGACGATTATGACAGGCGTATAGAATTTTGCGAATGGTTGCAGCAACAACTCCATGAGAACATTGGCATCAGAGACAGAATAATTTGGACCGACGAAGCTTCATTTAAGTTGAATTTAAGTTGAAACTTAATTTACTAAATAAATAATACTTTATTATTAAATTACATATAAACAATTTAAACAAAAAATTCCAACTTAAAAAGCTTTATTTATTAAAAGAAAAATAAATAATTAATTAGTCAATTCGGAATGTTTATTTAATAATAGAATCTGTCAATTAATATAATTAATCTGAACGATTACTGCATGTTTTAATTAAAAGGAAGTGATGGAACTATCGGAAGTCTCTCGGACGGAAACAACGAGGGACCCAAATTGAAGGGTGGCAAATAAATAATACAATAAAATAAAGGGGGATCCCATGGAAATTATTCCGATTATTAATAATTGTTTCTCAAAATCATTTTCTTTGAAGTAATTTGACAATTTAATACATTCTTCTATTAATCTGTACAAATTGAAGAAGAACAGGAAGACCAATGTCGACAATATGTACATCTTAGGATGATTTCTATGCTTCAGACGATTCTTATCCACCAACATGGACAACAGTGAGCTTTGCAGGAACAATCCGATCAAAGTAAACACTATCTTTGGTATGTAGAGGTACTTGAAAGGGTTTTTGAGGGTATTAATGCAAGAATCAAAGGTACAGAGAACGAATTTTGTTATTAACACTGTTGACATTCCGTACGTCCCGAGATAAATAATTAAATTTTTCGAACTGAAATATAAATTATTCGTAATATTTGGAAAGCTCATAATTTCCTGAATCATAATTATTAAAATGAGCACACAAATAATTCTGAGTCCTAATACTAGAAATTCCAAAAATGTATTCAATGGAAAATGCGGAAAAGTAAATTGATACGTTTTTACTCCTATAAAAATAATTGAACTTGCCAAAGTTACAACTGATCCAAATATTCTCAATAATCTCCGATTTTTAGACGAAACGTCTATGTTCGGAATGCTTACTGGGTTCGTTCTCAACATGTGCTTCAGGCTCTTCTTCAGTGGTACTAATAAGTAAGCCGACAATATAATATAAAGCATTCCGGTAAGTACTTCTTTTGAACTAAGAATACGCTGCTTTTCTTCGTAGGAGAATAAGCTCTTGTCGTTGTCGGTATAATTTTGGTGATCAATGTGGAAATACTTTTGGAAATAGAAAGTGAAAATATTGGTAATTTTGAATAGCAAATTGTAGACAAATTGGGAGAATACGGTAATGATTGTGATGATAATTGTCGAGGAGTTGATGAAGTTCATCCACCATTCCTCGCCAGTGTCGCGACATCCGCTCGTATCCAGAATCAAGAAGACAATAAAAACATATTCCAGAATAGAAAGTATAAAGTAAAGGGAGTAGTAGATAATTTGTTTGCTAGGATAGCGCAACTGAATCTCATAAATGTACAACAAGAGAGTATCGTTTATTACAAGTGTGATTAAGGGGACACATAATAAATATAATATTATTGGGCGTTCTGTTTGATGTTTGATTCTGAGATTTCTGAAACGATGATTCGTTCTGATATTGTAAACGATTGTAAGAATATTAATCAAAAGAAGAACACTCATTCCACTGTACGGTATCGTTTTCATAAGAAAATCATTACTTCGTTTAGGTAATTGGACATGGCACGAGTAAATAGAGTAAGTGGTAATCGTCATGATACTTAGTAGAAGGATGCAAACCATTATCATCAGTTGGACCAAGATCTCTTTCCAAGATGAACTTTGTGCAAGATCTTCTGATATCATAGGAGAAACGAGATATTTATTCTTCAATAGTAAAATGCAAATGATTCTGTTCGAATTTTAAATAGAATGGACTGCAAACCGGACGTGATGAATCTGTTTAATATTTACCAATTATTCATTCGCTACATGTAATATATTTATTCAAACAATTAACTCCTAAAATGAGATTTACAAACTTTACTTAGTCTACCAGACATTAGCAATACTTTTTTACATTCTCTTACTTCAATGTCTTACATCAACAAAGGTGTAAATACCCCTAATAAAAATTGAATAAATAAAATATTCTGCTGTGCCCTTTTAGACATAATTATCTTTTATTAATCTAATTGTTGGGTCTGTTTGTTTTAACTAAAGGAATACTAAGGAGTAGACTAGGGATTTCAATATTTTGTAAAATAAACTTAACGGGGACGATCCTAAGCCCCCAGCTATTTCTAACAGCAAAACAATTAAGGAATGTATATACTCAACAACCTCACAGCGTCTTAATGCTGTTGAAGGGCGTGTTTCTTCCCATTGGAGCTGTAAACAGTGCAAGATTCCAAGCACCTTTGGAATTTTTATGTCTGTAGCAGGGACAGGGCCCGATTTGCCAGCACAGTTTCTATAGTGGACGATATAGAACATGTTCAAGACGATTGTAGAATTCAGGTAATTTATATTCATACAACAAATTCTTTTAACAAAATTTGATTCAGTTAAATAGGCAACGTAAAAAATTTAAACGGACGAACGAATAATACAATTAATAATAAGGACAATAATGTACCTTGATGGTAACGTATGTTGTAATGAAAAGGATAGAATAAAGTCAAAAGTAACATTTTGGTTAAACTATTAAGGCTATGGCAAGGGCGGATCCAGGGAACAAGCTTGGAGGGGGTAATTTTTTGATAAAAGGGTTTTTGACTGAGGGGGTTCCACTGACCATTGTAGTGTTTGCTCTATGCAAAGTACAATACTTGACTTTGGAGACAATACACATGGTCTCAGATTTTTTGTTGTCGTCTTTTAGAGCTTTAATGTTTTGAGTATTGTTTCGTTTTCAATCAGCCAGGAACCCAAGCAACCCCCTACAATGGTGCCCAGTCAAACTGTTCATCCTTTGTGGTGCTTTTTTACCTCCTCTTTCAACTTTTTATATTTCGTCTCATTGTATTTTCTTGATTTCCTTAGAGTTTTAGGTGTATCGTAGGGTGTTTTGACGTCGTTCAACCTGAGTTCTTTTGAACTCTTATTGTATTTTTGTAAGTCAACTCTGTTTTTTGAGTCAGACCACTCGCACTCACTGTCTAATCATTTGTAAGATTGATTTTTCTGATGATATTGCTTCCTCAAAAATCTGCATCACCGCATAATGTCGGACAATAATCAACAGACTATTTCTTTTACAGAGACACAAGACCTTCCTCGGTGTCTCTGTACCTTTGCCGCATGCACGACAGAGTGTTTCATTGCGTGGTTTTCTCTGTTTGTATTTAGTTGGGAGACTGTTTGTTCGTGTACAGTGACAGAATTGTCATTCTTCGTTTTCGTAATTTTTTCCCTGTACAAGACATCAATACTATCCCTGTTGTCTGCAATCCCAACTGCAAATATTCCAGCTTTTTAATATCCAGAATAAATCCGAAAAGTATAAAAATATAAACCATAAAATTAATAGATTAATTTTAAAATTGAAGTGAGACGTTGTAGCACCACAATTTATAAATAAGCATAGATCAGTTTAACGGAATTGTGAGATTTTACTTAAGTAACAGTAAACGTTTTGTATGAAATCTTGGTATATTTTCTTAAAATGTCTCTAAAAAATAAGTTCCGTAGAATATGACGATATGGCTCATTAGATTATTGAACTCCTGAGAAAGTTATAATTAAACAACGAAACATTGGAAACAATAAAATTTTAGTATTTTTTGACAAAGTCTTCAATCCCGCTACAATGTTCTATGTTTAAATTTGAAATTCCAGGGGGGTAATTTGAATTCAAAAACAAGAATTTTAATTCTAAACAGACGGATGTGAATTCAAAACCCTGTACTAGATAAACACACAAAAAAGTTTTTAAATCATCTACCGATCTTGAGTTTATTGTTTCATTACGTGTAACTCACGTAGGTTTAGAGGCTAGGGCCGATCCGGGGGAGGGTAATTACCCCCCTTTACCCTCCCCCTGGATCCGCCCTTGGGCTATGAGGTTATATAGATATTATAATATTATTACTAAAACAAATGGAATGAGATTTAATTAGGTGAATATTTCTAGGAATAAATAAAATAATAAAGAATAAAACCCTTGCAAAGCGTTTACTTGGTAAAACTAATGGTTGATAGATTAATAATGATACATTGTTACATGCTTATTAGTCACTTTAAATCGGCAATTAACTAATAACGATAGCGTATCCAAAATTAAAGTATGGGTACAGCTGGGGTCACATATAAATGATCGTCACATACGTGAATGTAGGGACATATTAATTGGGATATTGATCGCAATATATCTATGATATATACAGAGATGTAGTAAGATGTATTGAAGTACCGATCGCGACATAATTGACTTATATTTACGGAGTTGTAAATATCTATCTAAATAACTCTACCAGACCTCATAAATTAACAAAATAATAATAAAAAAAGAAAATTTAAATATAATAAATAAATGCTATCGAATCTCACATTAATCATAATAGAAACTTGTACAATCTTTAAGTAAAGTAGGGTAAGGAAAAACGACTTCCGTTCAAGATTTTTCGGTTGTAATTTAATCATCTATTTTAACTTTAATAAATAAGATTTAAATTACTTCATTTGACTTCAAACTCCTTTTCAAGAATTTAACCTAGAGAAGTACCTTATCTATTATATAAAGACCAACGACCCACAAATTTTCGGATTTGGTCAAAATATTAATCCTTCGTATTTTATAGAAAAATAATTGATTGACATTAATATTGGTATCACTATAATTAATTCAAATATCCATTAGTATGGAAAGACGTGTTAACAAGAAGTCATTCTTTAAGGAACTCAACAGTAGACTGTGGTCAGTCAGAAATCCGATTTTGAAGAACAATGTTAAACGACAAATAAATTTTAATTTAAATAAACAACGATATTAATCTTGATAATTTCAAGATTGTTTGTGAGTATTTTGATTAGGAATGAGGTCACGCTGTCCTAAAATCAATGTTCAATCAGCAGTCTCAACAAGCCTATTGATTAGCGTGATTTCACGCAATCGATTAACTACCGTCATTCCGCATTTACACGCAACTGACTTAAATAATACGTCAGTGACCGAGCGATGACGGCTTATCTGTCGAATATATACCGCGTTAAAAAATATATTTTATGTAATGGATGGGGTTTGGTTTAATTATAATGTTTTCATACGACATCATTTCGAATTAATTATCTAACTGTATTTAATTAAACTAGCAAAAATTATTAACAAATAAAACTTAAATTTAATTTGATAAAATCATCAAGAAATAGATTTATAAAGTACTACCAAAGAAAAATATATCAGAAAATAAAATAAATAAAAGCGACATTCCAGTGAAAAATATTCATTCAGTAGCGACTTATAAATATGCATTAAAATAGAATTCAGGGGACCCAAAATATCGAAATATCTCATCCGGGTGTAAAACTTAATCATAAATTAACACTAAAAGAAAAATGTATTAATTAAACTAATTAGATAGAGAAAGATTAGATTTAGTTAAAATATTGAGGAGGTATTCGAGGGATATTAACCTAAGTAATTGCAGGGAGTCCCACATTTTGGAACTCTCAATTAATCATCAAAATTCAACATTCATAATCGTACTTTTAGATCGTCCAGAATTGAATTTGTAAAACTGAATTAAAAGTTTATTGATAATTTACCAATACGAATATTTATGTTATTCATCAAAGTATGTACCCATATTATTGAGACACTTTTTCAATTTCAGTAGCACCTTGTTGAAGCTATTTGAACAAAATCGATTACACCTGCAGCAGATCATTTAACATACAGCATCACCTTCCTTTGAGCAATTTTGTACTTCGAACTATGTTTTGGCACTTCATTCGTGTCCACCCTGCTTGTTGAACGTTTGTAATTATCATATTAGATTGATGTCTCATCACAAGTGACGATTCAATTCAAAAAGTGATCCCATTTATAACGAGAAGGCATCATTAAGTTTAGCATCCAAACGCTTTTCTTTCTACTTTTCATTCAGCTGATGAGGAATCGGCTTATCTAACTTTTTCCTTCTACCAAGTTGAGCGAAGGGATTCAACATTGTTTTCTTTGTATCAGCAAACGTTAGTGATAATAATCATAAGCACTTTGTTATGGATCCGACTTCACAGTTACCATTAGTTTTTCATTGTCTTGCTGCGTTCCTGGGCGACCCAGAAACTCTATATTGATTTTAAAATTATCTAACCCCAACTGTAACCTTAACCCAATTTGAGACTTCTGCTGTGTAGTTGCATTGAGTCCAAATGTTTCGCAAGGTTTCTGATGATGATGTTCTACGTAGGAACTCGTACTTCATAATAGTTCAAATTTCTGTCTTTTACATTTTTTAAAATACTGATTCTTAAAACAAGTTATCAGTAATTTAATTAATTCTTATTAATGTGTTCAATAGCCAAGATATATAGTAATCAAACAAAAAAACTTAGTAACAAAATGTGAAGTCATTGTCAAGTTATAACTATTTGAATTTACTGTAATCATGCCACAAATTTCATACTTGACAACTTAATACATCGTAAGAATGTTTTAAAGTACTTAATTGTCCATGTCGGGTATGCTTTCATAGAGACGCGAAGACACGGTCATATCTCAATGCAGATATATTATAAAATAATTTAAATTTAAAAATGTTATTAAATTTGATAAAAAGACTTTTGGAAATCAAAATAAACTTAATAAGTTTGGAATAAAATGTGAAAAAAATAGTTTGATTACTAAATTAAAAAGGCAAAACTTTAATAATCTTTGAACTAAAAAGTGGGTTTTAATTTGAAATAAATAATTTAAAATATCAACTTTAATAAATTTTGAAATAATATGTTAGTAAAATTAAAATTAAATGAAATATTTAATTATTTCTCTATATTTAATATTCATCATTTTTATCTATACATGGTTTGTGCGAGAGAAAAAGAAGTGTTCCTCGGAAAGTTATTGAAAAAACTAGTTTAAAAATATGTTATTTTGGTGTATTAAATAAAAGTTTTAAGAATGCCAATTACTGATATTTCAAATACGAACTATCACGAACCTAACAATGACCTTATAATCTTCAGATACTTTCCTCAATTTTTCTTTTCGTGTCACTTGAGTTACTTGTATTTTCTTTTCGATTTTCTCTTTGAAATTATGTTTCGACGAAATCGATTTACTGATCTGTCCCCATTTTTTAGTGTCATTATCGCAATTATGTTTTTGTCGTTATCTCGATTATAATTTGGACTTTCCCGGAGTCTCTTTTTTCTAAACGCCAAAAAATCACCAAACGATTTGCTGCACTTTGAATGATAGACACCGTTTTACATTGGTTTTCATTGAAACTATAAATTCATTTTCAGATCTCCCTCCAGAGTGGATCGAACAATACATTCAATGAGAGATTTATTCATTAATTAGAACCAAATACGATTAACATCTTCAAATCTGAACTAATTCCGGGACAAATTTAGTATGCACGTATTCATTTGAACTCTCCGATGAAAATGGACACCGAGTTTGAAGAGCTTGTTTTAAATAAATTAATATGTATTTGAATGATAACAGCTAAGAAAAAGTATATGATATTCCTTGTATCTATTTGTAAAATGTATCTGAATAAGTGTGAGGAATATTTTAATTTGTTTGAATGTGTAAATGTAGTGATGCTGTATGTTGATTTAAGTATGTTGAATTTAGAATGGTGATTCTCCACCCAGATGGAAATTGGTATTTTTATTTAAATTTAAAGTGATTGACTATTCGAACATAATTAAAATAATCATTTTATAAGTTCATATCTTTAATTTCACAATTAAAATTAAGTTTAATATTTTTTGGTAAAATTTAAATTAAATGTATTTTTAATAATTTGATTACATTTTTATTATTTTGGGATTTATTGAGAAATGGTAAAATTTATTATTTTTAATTAATATTAATTAATATATCTAAAAAATCACTTAGAAAAATTGTTCGAATAATCATGATTAAAAATAGAAATAAGAAAACCAATTAGAAGGATGACAAACGATGAAAGACCTTCTGAGAGTCATAATGACTCTAAATGTGATTGTAATAAAAGTTCAAACGCGACTTGTCTAAATGTTCTTAATAATAAGAATTTTTGATGTATTTCAGAAAGCAAACGGATGTAAAGGACCTGAATAAAACTTTACAAAATATTAGGAACAAAATAACTGAGAAGAGAGAGTCAGATGTAAATGATTGGTCTGACAAAGGATAAAACGAGAGCTGATGCTCGGCATTATAGCACTGCCTTACCCACAATTAGTGAGTTGCTTTTGCAAAATTATACAATTAAAATCGACCAATCAATCTCCTAGCAAAAGAGATAAATACTTGTTGGGCAAATAAAAAATGGAAATTGATTTTTCCTTTAAAATTAAGTTTTTAATTGGGAAAAGTCGATGAAACCGTTTTTAAAAAACGAGATGCTTGTCCGTTCATCCGTTGACGGCAAACTCCCGGATGTGGACTACGTAAACAATCGGATGATGAACATTGAACCCCTCGATTCCGGACTAGCCGAATTTCTCGTAAGTAATTTATTTATATTTTTGTTATTTGTCTTAATTTATAAAATTAATTTAATTTATCGTTTAATTAATCATTTATTTTTTTTTGCAAAATAAACTGATTATCTCAGAATCAATTAAAGAAAATGAAATTTATTTTGATTTAATTTTTTTATTAAATATGAATTAAATATTTATTAATTTGATCTTTAAAACGAATTTATATTTATTAATTAAATAATTTAAAAATAATAAAACAAATTTCTTAATATAAAATCTATTAGCAAAGTATAATTTATTGACTTGATATATAAATGTTTACCACGTTTAAGTAAACTCACAAGATATTTCCCTCCATAAATCTACATCCTTCTCATCCAAGAATCCGAGTCGTAAATCTCATATTCAACATTCATGGAGATAGTTTTCATTGAGTGAAGTTATAATTTGTGACTGACAATTCGGTCCTGATGGAATAAGTAAGAGACATATGGCTCTTCCGTCATAGGGAAATACGACATAGATCAAAGATATGTAAATTATGTTTTACAGGGGGTCGTGAATAATTAGAAAAAAGACAATTAAACATCGACATTATACACCCCTGTTTTCGAATAAATTCGGTGAATATAAATTATAAATTATTTATAAGCAATCTTAAAGTTTTGAGTCATTCTTTCCAGTAGAATTAAATAATTCATAAATTTTCTAAATTTATTTCATTCCTTAATTGCGTTTTAGTGTACATACATTCTGTAAATTGAATATTCCCCGTGGGATTCTTTATTCTTGTACCTAGAGTACACTTATGTACAGCGAAAACAGAAAAAAATATTTTAAAGCTATTTCATAGCGATCTGTGACCACCAGTGACCACCATTATAATGTCATCATAAGTTATTAATATTATTTAATTATTATTTTTCATTATTCAACATCTATCTCAACTTCCTCATATCACTCTATCTTCCTATACGGCTCATTATCGTTCTATGAACTTTGAAGGTTAATATTTATAATGTTAGCTTGTAGATGATGTATTTTTGATGCCTTTATATTTCATTAGTGGAAGGAAGAGTTTAACAACAAGACTCATGTGTTGAGAAATGAATTTCTGTTGCATTTTATTTCTATCTTAAAAAGTTTATTTCGCTGCTGTCTTCTTTTCGAGTCATATAATTGTTTCAACTTATGTCTGGCCCAATTTGTAATCCTTGTTCTAATCCTTTTACAATACAAAGGATATATATACAGTATATTTACAGACAATGTATTTCGACGGTTGAACCATCATCTCCAAGTAACTAATTTATAATTTAATTCACTTGTAAATAAATTAAAAACTAATGATTATGTCACCAATTACGAGAAATAACGGTAATCGATAATTCTCAATAAGTTGGTTGAGACTGCCGATTAAACATTGATTTTAGGGCAACTTGGCCTAATTAAAATGTTTCGCACTACACTCACTCCCAATAACGATCAACATGATTACAAAGAATCTTGAAATTATCAATATTCATATCACAATTACAATTTTCCTGTTCCATATTATAGCCCTCACTCTCAAATGTGTAGAATCACACCAATGACATTTATATTCATATACAATATCTTAATTAAGTGTTAAAGGTGTAATAGATTTATTACTGAACATATTTTGAATTTTATGAGATCGGTAAATAATTTTCATATTTTATTCATTGTTAGTTGCTTTCAACAATGCATTTTAAAAGTTTTTAAATCCTTCAGAATAAGGTACAAAGAAGCAATATTTAGGCATATTATTCATATCTAATGTTACTTCAATTTCTTTCTTAGATCCATCAGGAGAAGCCAAATTCAGATTTTTCGAACTATCTTTCAAAAGTATTTTATCCACTGTTTCTTTTATTAATTTTTGAAAAAAAGATTGAGAATAATAATTAGCGTGATTTCACATAATAGATTACACAACCTTTATTTTTGAATTTATATACAGGTTAAATAAATTATCAATCAGTGACCTGAAGGTGACGGTTGATCCGTTGAAATATATTGTCGATTCATATATCTTTAAATATACATTTCTTTATATATACATTTGTATATATATATTTCGAAAATATAATTTGATTAAAGCTTTTTTAATATAATTATTGGACATGTTTCGATGTTTACATACATCATCATCAGCAATTTTCGGATATTTAGTATATGAATATTGAATTGTTTGAATAATACAATTTTAATAGATATATTTACTTTAAAAGGTAACCAAAAAATTAATTATTATTATTTATCAAAGTATTATTGCATTGAAATAACCTTACTTTGCCCATTCTGAATGTTAATTGATGAGTTGTAGTGTCTTATTAGTAGACATGACGAACGACAGTTTTGTGAATCTCTACTAATAAGACACTACAACCCATCAATTAACATTCAGAATGGGCAAAGTAAGGTTATTTCAATACTTAAAATTTTTAATTAAAATATTTTTGCCATTATTACCCAATAATACTCTAATAAATAATAATATAAAATCCCTAATATACCTTTTAAAGTAAATGTATCTATTAAAATTGTGTTATTCAAACAATTCAATATTCATTTACTAAACATCCGAAAATTGCTGATGATGA
>MQRK01227013.1:2264-15651 GCA_001938485.1 Girardia tigrina
CGCACTGTATTAGTGCGATTTTCACTATAAGTTTTTTTTTCAGTCTAATTTTTTATTTTCCCTTTTCTGTTATCATAGACCGTAGATTTAGGAATCTGAAAGATTTCAGCATTTTTTTCTGATTGAAAAGGTTTTATCATGTAGATTTGAAATGGTTACCTTCGTAGTTTATCATAAATCTCTTCTCGCCATTTGACAATTCCGAATTACTATAACTCATAGTAAATGTGATATTTAAACAAAGTCTATTATTACTGTTCGTTAATATAAATAAATTTCTTTATGATTTTCAAAGAATTTTCATCATTTGAAAGGTTTTATTTAATCTGTCCGGTGACGTTTGAACCAATACGATTTTTTTTCAGATTGAAATAATGTTTTATGATTTAGAGATTTCAAGTTTTTATTCTTAAATTATTATTAAACTAAGTTGAAATTATATAGAATTTTTTTACAAATCGTGCATGTTAGCGGTCTTTTGGTGACTTTTAACTTTTTGAATATCATTTTTATAATTAAATAATTTCAAATGATTTATTTACATAAGTTTTTTTAAAAAATAACTATTTCGAATTACCAAAAATGGTTATTAAATTTTTAATTTATTCGACAAGACTTATTTTGGAAATAAATAGTTTGGAGTAACAAACATTGTAAATAAAATTAAGTTGTAAAATAAGAAATCATAATGTTTTATTACAATTTTTGTACAAAATTTGTATTAAAAAATAATTGTAATTGAATGTTTTAAAAATTAAAGAAGAATAACAAAATATTTAAAAATTTAATTTTAACAGTAGATATAACATTCAAATATTTTAAGGATCTAAAATTATATTTAAGTTAAATGGGTTTTAAAGAAATAATATGGAAATAACAGCATCAAAATAATTTTAAATTAATATAAATCGTTGTAATTAAACTAAAATACGCTTTTCAAATGATATAAAATAATACAGTAAATTATTTTGATTTTATAATGTATTTTAAAAAATTTATTTAAAATATTAAAATGTCAATCTATAAAATTAACATAAACAAAAAATAATAAATTCAATTTTTAAAATAATGTTTTAATAAATAACTTATCAGTATTTCTTTTATTCTCAAAAGAAACTAAAAAAAGTTCCCCAAGAAAAATTGTTTGAATATTTGTTATTTTGATAGAAATAAAATTTTGTGTTAATGAAATCTTATCTTGACCAAGAATCCAACAGTGTAACTGGTTCATATTTTCTATACTCATTTTTTTATACTCATTTATTTAAAAAGGATATTGAAGAAAATCAGTTTTTAAATGATTTATTGATGACGTATTGATTTCATAATTAATACCGATAATGTACAATGAGCTGAGGACAACGGTCACTCCGTCGAAATTAATACACACTATAGTAAATTTTGATTGGCTCACTAATTTTAAATTTAATAATTTACCAATTCGTTTTAAATTTATTTACAAAAAAATAAAAATTATGAAAATAAAATTTTATTATTTTTTTTCTATTTTAGAAAAAGTAAAATTCAATAACACTTGATTAATAAATAAATAAATCATAAAAAAAGAATTATCTTTTTTTTCACAATATTATTTAACAATAAACATTAATTATGAGAATGAATGGAAAATCAGATTCGTTTCTTGTAAAATGGAAATTTGAAAATATTTTTCGAAATGCTTTTTACTTAAAAATAGAATATTTTAATTTTAGTTCCAAAAAGATTTGCCTAAATTATAATTAATTATTTATCATAATCCGTTAAAAGAAGAGTGAAATTAAGAGATTTAATAATCGAATTTCAGATACTTTAACATTTTGGCTTGATGCTACAATTTCTATAATTATATTTATTATTGAAAGAAATATTTCCAAAAAACTATTTGATAAAATATTTTTTTTAAAAATTAACTCCCACGATATAACCCATTAATTGTTAACAAAAAAGACAAAAAGCTGTCTCAATATTAAATATATTTAATTATTTTTTTAATTTTTAAATTTGAATTTAACAATTTAATTATATCAAAGTAAAATAAATTATTATTAAAGTGAATTTCTCTGAATATTTAATATTATATCTAAAATAAAGAAAAATATTAAATTTAATAGAAAAGCAATTTTTCATCAAATTTATGTATAAAACAGCCCGGTTTCATCATTTTGGCATTTTAGTAGTGTTTTTCGATCTATTGCATCGGTATTGCAATCAATTACGATATGATTATAATTTGTAATCCAAATTAAAATTTTAACTTTAAAAATTTAGAAACAAAATCGTCCAAGAAGAATGATTCAACAAGAGCTGATTGCTCCAACTGCCGATGCATATGAGCATAATTATACCTATAATATTTTATTCAGGTGTAAAATTTTTAAGTATGTAATTACCTTTTCTCAATAGTTTTGTCAATATTGCGAGCGACAGGTTAGGTCAAAAGCCTTTTCACTGTGAAATAAAAACTGAGTGTTCATGATTCAGTTTAATTATTATTATTATAGTTTTAGTTTTAAAATGAAATCGTATCCTTATTGATATCGTCGAAAATTTTCTCTCATCTTACGTTTCAAAAATAAGAACAAAAATAAGTATTAAGAACATTTAGACAAGTCTCGTTTGAATTTTTATTACAATCACATTTAGAGTCATTAAGACTCTCCGAAAGTCTTTCATCGTTTGCCATCGTTCTAATTGGTTTTCTTATTTCTGTTTTTAATCATGATTATTCGAACAATTTTTCTAAATTATTTTTAAAAATATTTAACCTCTAAAAATATTAATTAAAAAATAATAAGTTTTACCATTTCTCAATAAATTTTCAAATAATAAAAAATGTCATCAAATTATTAAAAATGCATTTAATTTAAATTTTACTAAAAAATATTAAACTTAATATTAATTGTGAAATAAAAAATATGAACTTATCAAATGATTATATTAATTATGTTCGAATAGTCAATCAATTTAAACTTAATAAAAAATACCAATTTCCACCTGGGTGGAAGAATCACCATTCTAAATTCAACATTCTTTAATCAGCATACAGCATCACTACATTTACACATTCAAACAATTTAAAATATTCCTCACACTCTGACAGTTTTTTTAATTATTATAAAGTAGTCAAGCGAAATTAAAATTTAATATAAAAATATATCGATCACAATTAAAATTAAAATTTAGAATTTTCTAGCATTCGCCATAATTTTATTTGAGATTATATTTTGTCTATTTTGTTTTTCGTACAAAAAAAGACTGGATCGAATTTTGTTAGAGAAAAAACCAATTCCATCAAAAAAATATCATATCAATAATTTATCTTGGGTATTTTGGTGAGACAGATTTTGAAGAACTATTAAACTCCGTATTGACTGAACTTTGGCTATTGTCTATTATTTTAGAGGTTATTGCGTTTGGTAATTTTAATTGAACTGTTTGTTTTTGCTTGTGGACTGATGTAATTTTATTTTTTTTATTTAATTCTTTATACTATTTTTATAGGGTGTGAGTTAAAATATTTTAAGTTTAAATTGATTGACTATTCGAACATAATTAATATAATCATTTGATAAGTTCATATTTTTTATTTCACAATTAATATTAAGTTTAATATTTTAAGTTTCGTCGTTTTTGTTGGAAAATTATAAAATAAAAAAAACTTATATTATTGAATATTTCGAAATTATATCATACTATCCTATCCGTATTCGAAGATCCGTTAAATTATAATCCCATCATTACGTTAAAAATATATTTTGGAGGTTGCGTATATCAGGTCCAGCGCACCCAAAATAAGTTATTAACAATATATACATATATATATATATATATATATTACTGATAAATTTAAAAAAAACAATGGTAGTTGTTTTTTAAAAATTAGAAAACACCATTTTTAAACAATTTGTTTATTGATACAATATACAGTAGAATTTGCATATTAGCAAGTCGGAAAAAGTCAGAAAAAAACTTGTTATTAGACGAACTTTCTATTAGACTGATTTACACTTTGAAGTTCGCATTCTCAAAATACCGTTTCAGTTAACCAATTTAATTGTTTTCTAACGGCCCTTATAGTGTTCATAACACTTTGTATGTTGTTTCTATGTTTTTTTACCCCAGCAAATAGTGTCATGTTAGATACGAGGGACCAAGAAGATTTATCTTACTCGTTTTTGTACTAACAAAGAAGATTTTATAGAATAAAATCTCCGTTCAGATTTCTGAATTTTTGAACCAGTTAAGGATTATATTAAATCGATTATTTTTCGAGTCAGTTAAAATTAAATCAATCGATAACACAAGACTTATAAAAATTATTAAAACGTTATAAATATAAACATATATTTACATTTTAATTTAAAACATAAATATTTATATATAAATAGACATTATATAACATCCTCATGTTTTAAAAAAACAACAAAAAAATATGAAAACATAAAAAATTATAAACAAATAAATGCCATTTAAAATATATATTTTAGGATAATATATTTCGACGGTTTAACCGTCATCATCAGATCACTGATTATGCTCTTTTTTATTGCTTTTATATAAGAAATGAATGATTATGTAATCACTTACGTAAGTCTAATCGAAAACTCTTAACAAATTAGTTGAGAGTGCTGTTTGAACATTGATTTTAGGATCACATGATCTTATCAACAATGCTTCACATGACACTCTCTCCCAATAATTTTTAAAATGCTTGCACAAAATCTTAAAATCATTTATGCTCATATTACATTTACACGTTTTTTTATGCCCAGCAATATTACTCTTCCCCCATTTTTGACTGTGTTCTTGGACTCGTTTGCAGAGATGACAGGCAGTCTCTCCGATGTATGTGGCATTGCACCCATTACATGTGTATTAATAAACAATGTCCGAACACAATCCTAAAGGAGTATGTGATTTATTGCAAAACATATTCTCAACTTTAAATGATTGAGAAATAATTCTTAAATTTAAAATATTATTTGTTGATTTCAAGATCGAATTCTTGAGGTGTTTAAAACCCTCGGAGTAAGGTAAGCTTAGAGTATAGCCAGGTGTAAAGCAGTTTTCACTATTAGTTTAAACACAGTCAAAAAAGGGGAAAGAGTAATATTGCGGAGCATAAAAAAATGTGTAAATGTAATATGAGCATAAATGATTTTAAGATTTTGTGCAAGCATTTTAAAAATTATTGGGAAAGTGTGTCATGTGAAGCATTGTTGATAAGATCATGTGATCCTAAAATCACTGTTCAAACAGCACTCTCAACTAATTTGTTAAGAGTTTTCGATTAGACTTACGTAAGTGATTACATAATCATTCATTTCTTATATAAAAGCAATAAAAAAGAGCATAATCAGTGATCTGATGATGACGGTTAAACCGTCGAAATATATTATCCTAAAATATATATTTTAAATGGCATTTATTTGTTTATAATTTTTTATGTTTTCATATTTTTTTGTTGTTTTTTTAAAACATGAGGATGTTATATAATGTCTATTTATATATAAATAGAGTAGTTAATTTTTCTCCTAATGCTCTTGCATCACATAGGACTGTAATCCGCTCTTTTGACTGCTTTTCTCCATTACATGTTGCGCCTTTGATGGTATGGGTGCTATCTGGTAGGAGAAGCCAAAATAATCCCATCTCATAAACGTTGAAAATGTCTCCAAGTGGGAATTGACCAACATTGCCAGAAGAAGATTAATTCACCAGTCTACCACAATTCCTTCATCAAAGGCTGCTACTTCACCATGAAATGTCTTTGCAACTATGGAATGGCGTGTTTTGAAGTGATTAATCCAATTCATGTCGATCTTCTTGACTTCAGTGTCCTGAAACTTCAGTTTTCTCGTGAAGTACTTTATCTTGCAGTACAGTTCCAGATATTCCCGGTTCTCCGGCAGCCGCAGTTTTGAACCACTCCAGAAGAGCTGCATCAACCTTCTCTAGGCCAAATGACTTGTTGCGCATAAATGTCGTGTTTAGCTTTCCCTGCTCGAAGTGTGCCAAAATTTCCGCCTGCTGCTTATTCAGTCTTGAGACAGTCGATTCATTTACGTCAAATTTGTCTACCACCTGCTTCTGCTTCCATTAACTTTGCAGAAGCTTCACCATGTCATACTTCTGTTGTAGTTGGAGGTCATTGTGCGACGTTTAGCAGCCATATCGTGATGACAATTAATACCACACTAAATAAGGGGTTATGGTAAACCGCATCGATGCACTCAACCACACATTCAGTGCTGCAATTGGACAGTATGAATACAGTCGGATTCAATGGTTTAATAGTGTCGCTGTTGATGCTACCCAATAAGAAGACTAGTTTGTACAGGCAAATTCATACCCCTATTGTGCATGTGCGTGTGTAAGGTGGTGAGTGGAAATGGACGATAGAGACAGTAGGGGCTACATGCATGGGGGTGACTAACATCTGCCGCTGTGCATGCCCGTATTCCTACAAAGTACTAGGCGTCGCTCTGATAAAAGAGTTCCGTACTGCACGGCCAAATGACTCATGCTCAGAAACAGCATCGATAATGCATGCAGTTGGGTTGTACTTAGTCTTGCTAATAAGCGAATTAATTTCATATTGGTGACTGAGAAGTTCTTGCTATAAAGCAAATCTTGCTACGATGCGACGTGCTATTACACAAACTCATTTGTGTTATATAGATGGTCATTTTGCCGGGGCTTTTTAACAACTTGTAATTAGGTGAATTTTGCTATTAGACGAATTGCTAATACACGAATTTGACTGTATTTCGACGGAATATCCGTCATCATCAGGCGATTATGATTGTAGCTGTTAAGCTTATATATGTTAAAATGATGATTACACAAACAACTATGCAATTACTGTTTCACGCAAATTTATTAACTGTTCCTTATTCTGGAGGTTTTAAAAATACAAATCCTCTAATCTATGATTAATTAATACAAGGAATTTGAATTTTAAAATTGTATCAAAAATATATAAAATTCAGAATAATTTCAGTAATAAATCGAAAACTCCTTTGAGTTTGTGCTCAGATCTTGTGTATAAATTTGAGTGTAATGGGTTCAACATTGGAGAGACAGTTATTCGTCTCTGTAAACGGGTTTGCGAACATGGACATCTAAATGGTAGTAGTAATATTGCTGAGCATAAAAACATTGTAAATCGTCTGTTGAAATAAATAATTTTAAAGTTTTATGCTGCAATTTCAAAAATTATTGGGAAAGTGTGAGGCATTAATAATTAAAGCGGATTATCCAGCAATTAATGTCCAATCAAGTGATTCATCAACTTTGTTGAAAGTTTTTGCGTGAAACAGTATGTGCATAGTTGATTGTGTCGTCATCATTTTAACATATATAAACTTAACAACTTCAATCAATATTCCGTCGAAATATATTGCATCAATAAAAAATTTATTTTAAAATGGCGTCTTCTAATATATATATATAAATTTAAAGTTAAAAAAATTAATTAAAAAAAATGAATTTGAATTGATTACGGTTCAATCAACTTGAAAAAAATTGGGATAGAGTTATTGGTGGGCGGAACGCGTGTGCAATGTTGATTGGAGGCTCACACCATTTTGATTAGTTATTGTGAATTTTGTCATATCGATTGTCATATAGATTGACATACTTACTAGCAGATAATGACTAAACTTCCTGTAAACTCATATGCAATATCAGAAAAATTAATAAAAATTGACTGATTCCCATTTAGGCCCTAGGGTACCTAATGGGTTAATTGAATTTGAATATTTACCATTTAATCGAATTGTCTTTTGAATTTGTTTGAGCAACAATTTAAACTGAATCATAATTGTGATCAATCGAATTTTTGCCACGACTTTTTGTATTGTGACTGTTATCAAATGCAATGTAACGATTTGTAAAATCAGATTTTTTCAGAAGTATCGAAATTATCGTTTATAGTTTATCAAATTTGATTTTCTTAAACGAACATTTTTGGCGACGGTTTTGTATCGAATTTGTTTGAACGAAATTTTGTATGGCAATTATTTATATCGAATCACGAAATAAAATTGTTACGATTTAAAAACAATTTTTTAAACGAAATTATCAAAAGATTTCCGATTATTTTAAAAGGAATTTGTGTCGAGTGATTTGCAATTATTTTGGAATACAAATTTTGTGTAAAAACGATTTTAAAAAATTTTGACTTTGATTCTTGAACAAAAATTTGTATTTAATTTGAAACGTTTTGTTGAAAAAATGATCAATGATTTGTCAAAATATTATGAAGGGGGACAGCGTGAAATTCCCAAGTGCCGCGTCACTGCAACCACTGTTCGGTCTTTGGAGCAACCTTGAGATATGATGGAACAGTTTTCTCTTTATCAGATAATTTTGTATAAAACAAGGAAATGATTGAAAATTAATTTTTTACATAATTTGTTTTTTAAAGTAATTTTCAAACAAAAAATAAATAAAATGTCATTTATGTTAAAGTTTTAATTTAATGACTTGTAATCTGAAATTCTTTCACAACTGATGATGTCGTAATGGAGAAACATGTTTTCTAGTTTAATAAAAATTGTTTAATGGTGTATTTTCTTATCGCTTTGTATGAATAAGTTGTCATTAAATCTAAATGTTAATAAATATATAAAAAAATTTCATATGAAATTAAAATTTTAATATTAACCAAGAAATATTTTTCAATAATTGTCTTATCAGTTTTCTTCTAAGGCAAACATAAAAATGGAATAGAACAAAATTTGTGACCCATCAAAACATTTCAAGTGGATAATATTTCAGTAAAAAATATAATTATTTATCTCGTAAATATCTAATTTTATATTTCCTTGAAATAAGTTCTGACAATCACAAGCGATAATGATAGGTTCATGGAGCGATATTATCGCAGAGTCAACAAAACGATCCGACTATCCGAGCTATAAAAATAATTTTGTCTTTTTGATTTTCTCTACAAAGATTATTATCTAATCAAGTTTCTTATTCTTTTAATGTTGAATAATAAGAAATATATTTACATATCCTAAACAATTACCTTCCGTGACTGATTGTTCAACCTCTTAAGAACTACTCAATATCATTATACATATATTTATATGTCTTCATTATTCTTTCGTGCAACCCCCAGTTGAACATACTTGTTAAGAACGTTGAAACAATTTTCATTACAATTTAAATTATTATCACATTTAGAGTCGTTACAACTCTCGAAAGATCGTTGACCGTTTGACATCGCTCTGATTGGTTGTCTAATTTCTATTTTTAATCATGATTATTCAAAGAAGTTTTCTAAATCTTTTTAAAATATTTAATTTCTAAAAATATTAATTAAGAATAATAACTTTAACCATTTTATAAAATATCAAAATAATACAAATTTTTTAAAATTCTTAAAATGAATTTAATTTAAATCTAATTAAATGCTTTTCTTTTTGTTTTTAACATTAAACTTTATTTTAACTGTTTATTAAAATATAAACTTCTCGAATTATTATTTTAATTATTTTCGAATAGTCAATCACTGTAAATATAAAAAAAATACCAATTTCCAACTGGGTGGGAGAATTACCATTCTAAATTCAACATACTCAAATCAACATACAGCATCCATACATTCACACATTCATACAATTTAAAATATTCCTCACACTTTGTATTATACAAATTTCTGATGTAGAAGAGCATCTGATGTCATCGAAAATCAATTTAAAGATTTGTATAATATAATTTAAATTGACTTTTTATTTAGGTACTTTTATTACTTACTTATTGGTATAAATATATCCATGTTACTCTCCTTCCTTTACACCTATCTTGGCAGGTATAAATGTAACTTTTTTGCGTATTTTCCACTTTTATAATAACAAAATTATGCATCCGGAAGCATTTACTGAACCTTTTAATTTTTAATAACCATAAAGTTCCAATGCATTGAATTCTTTGTCTTGGATGTAAAAAAATTTTTTCTATAGTCATTCGGTGTTGCCCATATCATGTCAAGATATTTGCCTTTTGTTAAAGTAAATCTTACGTTAAAAATCAAACCTGTATTATAATGTTTTTTCTAAAATATTGGAATAAATTAATTTCTAATATTGTGATCCTCAAAAGGTAACAGTGTCTCATGAAGAGATTCTTGATTTTCTTTTTGCTGACAAAATTTTAATAATTTAGAAAGAATTAAATTTTAAAAAAATAATTTTTAGAATTTATTAACAAAATTCTAAATTAAATTAAAATCAGGTTTCGAAATAAAATTGAAATAAATTATGTTTTAAAATATCTTTGTTTGCAAAATAATATTTTAAATTTTTATATTATTTTAATATTTTAATTAATTTAAAATTAAAAGATTTTTAATGTTTTGTTTTTAATAAATTGTTTTTATAGTAAAAAAGTAAATATTGTTTAGAATAAATAAGATTAAATGTAGTGCAAAATTATTTTTAAGTTTCATTTTTTAAAAAATTAATCAAAATTCGTTATATCTATCATCAAATCGAATTTTAAGTGAAATTAAACATGACCCATAATGTATAGAAAAACATTGAACCCAAAGAAGACACTTAAGGGTACTAAAGCTTTTTTTAATATTGCTATTGTTCAAATAATATTTACTCAATATCAATCATTTTAAGAAAATTATATTAAAATAACTCCTTTAGAATTACTCAAGCCTCTCAAAATTAAATCTACCGGGTGTTATGAACCTCTTTTCAATGAACTTGACACTACATTTAAGGAACTTACGCTAATGTAGCAATTTTAGGTATATTTGGTTTCGAGAATAATAAGCCTTCCCCGATTGTGTCGGATAACTGTGTATTACGGTATTCGGAAAATTCCTCGGAAAACAATTATACATCATTAAAATAGGAAAAAAAAGTTTTGTTACTTTAGCTTTATAATATATTAAGACTATTTATAAATGTAATTTTGTTCTAACAATTTTAACAATTATGTTAAAGCTTTTTTTAAGAAATTGATTATTGACCATGTTGTGGAAAATTTGTTATAAAATTTGTTATTTAGCAATTATTTTACTAATTTTTAAAATTTAATGACATTTTTTTTCAAAATTTGACAAGTATTAAAATCTTGTATAGGGTGTTCCAAAATTAATGGGAGGAAATTATTTTGTATGCTAAAATAAAAGAAAATGCAAAGTTAAAGGTACAGCTGTATCTGCCAATATACAGAGTGTTCTGAATTGGATCACATTTTCTGTTCTTTCCCCTGCAAGGCGGTACACTGTTCAAACCGCTCATACACTGAATGGCATGCTCCTTTGACTATGTAATATGTTATTTCTTTAATGTTGCACTAGATCTTCAACGCTTTCAGTCTGCTGAAATCGCTCAAACACTGCCTTGATCGTTGTAAACTTAGGAGGTGAGGTAGCAAAATGGAAATGGTCCTGTCTTCGTATCTCTTCATAATTCTGAAATTATGCACAGAAGAGTACCATTTTAATTTTCTCCTCAAGAGGGAGTCTTGTCGAGATTTCATTCATCTATAAATAAATAAGAATAGTCAGTTTTAAAACGTAAATATGAATTTCTGTGAAATAAAATGCCTTTCTGGAGATAGATTAAAACAAACATTCTCCCATTACTTTTAGAAAACACTATATATCTTTTTGAAAAGAAATGATATTATTATTGTACAGGAAAGTTACAGTCACTGAACAATTAATCTGAAAAACTTTAACGGCTTTCCATTTGACTTTAAAAATCTAGAAATTGTTTTCGAGGAATCGCTTTTCGAGAAATTTTCCGGGAAACGTGTATTACAAATAATACTCATCATTGGCAAACAGAAAAGTTAATCATAGTCTCTGTACGGGCAGAAACCATTTGACAAATACAAAGTTTTCTGATTCTCTCACACGGCTTCAAATACAAGAGCGCGAGCTTTCAATGCCAGGGCATGCTGGGCTTCCATCTGAGAAATGACCAGTTATGTTCCTTCATTTCGTTATTCTGGAGACTTTTGGCTGCATAAACGCACTTAGTGCAACGGAGACATGGACAATGAAACACTCCCTTATCCATTATATTATATAGCCGAAAACTCAGAACCACACTACAGATTGCTCTTGGACAGTCCTCGTCAGTTTTATAATTTATAAGTTTTATAACTTTTGTGGCGATTCTTTATGAGACATGAATGAACCACGACCTTTGGCGCTGTGGCCAGATGCACATTCTTAATGTGTCTTGTGAGTTATTCTGCTCAGCAAATTCTTTATTCTTTCTCGTTCTCGATTACCTCTTTCAATCGCTCAGATATCGTTCCTTTAATCATGTCTTTGAATTCCTCAACATTGCCGAGAAGCCTTCTTTCTTTTAGACCTACCATGTATTATGCCAGATCGAGATTATAATTATTGAAAATCTTTTGAAATCAATCTTTGATATAAAGAAATCTGTTTTTAAACGCATGGTAACAAAACATGCTGAGATAGTCACATTGCTTTGCTCGGGTCACCTTGACGATGAAATTGCCGATCAACAGTAGATCGAGTTCGCAAATTATTGGCTGCAAACAAAAGTCTGAAAGACAAGCTTAGGAGTTGTTGAAAATCAAAAAGGAAGGTAGAAGAAGATAAAGTCAGCCCCTCAGGGTTCTTATCTGCTGGCTACAGACGGAATGCTACAGGTTACCAACCAGTTCTGAGTCAAACAGTACTGTCATAGGTGAAGAAGAAGTTTCTTTGATGAATTTCTGTTTTTATCTAGACGGTGTACCATGCCAAATCTATAAAGCCATCCAAAAGTTCTTGAATTACAAAGCCGTACTTTTTACAATCACAGATATGAATCCAATGTATCACCCAATATGAGCGGGTATATAGAATAAAGCCTGCTATACTCATCACACAAGTTCCAAGGCTCTGTGGAATTCCATTGCAAAGGTCTGGGAGATTCTACCAGAGGCATTTTTGGTGAAAGCCTGTGGCGTATTCAGAAAACGTGTGAGGAAGCCTTCGTGTAAGCGGAGGCAATCATTTTGAATAAATTATTTAAAAAACTTCTATTAAACTTGACTTTAAAGTTCATGGTGGTATATGTATATTTTTTGAATTATATAAAAATTTATCTGTTTGGAGGGCTTTTTTGATAAGACATTCACAACGAGCTGTGCATCTTAATAGTTTGATCAAAATATTTATACCAGAAGTGTACTTTTCCCTTAGAACGTTTTTAAAACTCTTTGAAAATATTTTATTACTTACTTTAAAAAGTAAATATTAATAGTGTTTGATAATTATATTGTCATATATTTTTATCAATATCTCACCTATAGGTAATCTGAGGACAAGTAGGATTCTTTCGGTAAATAAATTTAATTAAGAAGATAAATAAATGTTTCGTTTTTTAAA
>MQRK01227021.1:17180-27206 GCA_001938485.1 Girardia tigrina
TTTGTTTCCATTCCTTATTTCATCTAGTCATTTACAGATGCAAGTATCTTTGTTCTTTTAGGCTTTATGAGTGGTCGCCGCTTTGAATCTGGCGCATCTAAGCGCAAGAAAGAACGTGAAAAAATCTAAGGGGCCTCATAAATTTTTTCGGGGGGGCCTCCGGGTACTCTGCCACGGCCCTGATTGGAGCCCAGATAAACAAATTTCCATATTTTTTAAATTAGAAATTTAAATTATTAAACAATATTTAAAAACTAATTTAAATTTTAAGATTTAAATTAAATTTTATTTCATAATTTAAAATTCTTTTTATACTTTAAATTTTATTTAACTTTTTTAATCAAAATAGGTATAAATACCCCAAAATTTAAAAGAATTCACACAGTGAAATCACTAAAATTTTAAAAACTAAATATTTTATTAGGTCATAAGTTTTTAGAAGAAGAATTTTTCAAGATATTTTGGAATCCTCCATCGTTATTTATACGTTGTATTTTTGAATTGGAAGATTTTTTGTAATTCAATTGAATAAAGTATTTTTATAAGAATTCCTTTGACTATTGTTATTAATTGAAAAATAATCTCTGACGAGATTCATTCAAAAGAAATTTAAACCCCAAGAGAGGATTAACCAAAATAATATATTCATTACAAAGTTGGAAGAACCATTTGAAAAGGAGTCAGATAATTTTTTTTGAAAGCTTATTTAAAGTGGTTAACAAAAGAATATTTTAGAATACCCAACAAAAAAGATTTTGAAAATACAGTTTTAAGTTTTAAAAACGCTACCGAAATAGTGCCTGAAAATCCAGATATTCTCTTGACTCTCAGTCTCCTTTATATTGATTTAGGGCACACAAATAAAGCATTTGAACAGTTTGAAAATACTCTTTCCAATGATCCAACACATGTGCAGTCAATTGTAGCAGCTAGTAGTATTATACAAGAACATGGTTATTAAGACATAGCTTTAAATAAATACAGTGTGGCTGCACAGAAGGCACCAGAAAATGTTCCTATTTGGAATAATATTGGAATGGCGTTTTTAGGTAAAATGAAATTTGTAGGTGCAATTAGCTGTCTCAATAAGGCCTACTATTTAGCCCCATTCGAGTGGCAGATCACATCCAATCTGGGATTGGTATATCTTCACACTGGCCAATATGCAAGTGCTTTCCGATTTTTAAGTGCGGCCATTCAGTTAATTAAATCGAATGCAACTAGTAAATTTTACATGATGGTGGCCATCTCTTTGACACACTTAGAAAACGCAGACAATGCTGAGAAAGCATATATAGAAGCAATGAAAATTGACGAATCGGATCCATTATTATTGTTCAACTACGCTGTTTTTCTTTATAAACAAAATAGTTATAAAGAATCTTTAAAGGTGAATAAGAAGATCGCTCCTCTCACAAAGAAAGGCGATTCAAAGGTCGAAAATAATCAAAATCAAGAAATTGGTCACACCAGCCGAACATAGGAGGCAATGATCAATGTTGATACAGTTGAGATTGATTCTTCAAATGACAAAACTGAAACAAAAGAAGTGTTAAATTTCTGGGGGGTTTGCGAATTATTACGCTTCAACCTCCGTTGAAATCTAACAAAGGAAAGTTGAAATTCGTTAAACTTAAACCTTTTAATGATAAATTAAATTAGATGACTTTAGAGATTTGTTGATTGATTTTTTCTTAGATTATAAAGGAATTATTATGAGACAATGAATGAAAATTATTATAAAATTGATAAATGACAACACAAGATTTTATAAAATTTTATTTGTTATATACAAAAGTACAATAATAATAAATTTACAGTTGTATAACAGATAGCCTAATGTGTCGTGTATGATTTTTGTATATAGTCCCGGTTCTTCGACGCTGACTATAGGAAGAGATTTTAATAAATAAAAAATTAATATTTTAATTAAATTTAAAAATATAATAACAAATTATTGATTTTAAATATGATAAAATTGAATAAAAAAAGGTTAAAGAATACTCAAGAACCTCACCGAGAGTAAAATTCCAGATATCCAAACAATCTCAATTGCCAACAAAAATCTTCTTCTTTAATATGATATAACAGCAGAGTAACAACCTCTCTTCAATAATATAATAGTAGAGTAACGGTCTTCTTTAACAGTTTCCTTCTTCAGAGTAATAATCTTCTTCTTCGATATAATATCAATAGAGTAACAATCTTCTTCCTTAGAGTAACAGTCTTCTTCTTCAAGGTAACAATCTATATAGAGTATAACAGTCTTCTTCTTCAGAATGACAATCTTCTTCCTCGGAATAACAATCTTCTTCTTCGGACGTAGGCTCTTAAAAACCTTAAAAACATTTAAGAATTTTTTCACTATCTGGTAACAACCTTACCTTGAAAACTTTTAAGAATTTTTACTAAAAGGGTTCTCAAAAGCTGCTACTTTTATAATATTGTATGGATATTATGGTACTGTAGGTTTCGGTCGGTTTTGAAGGTAGGTTTAGACCGACCTTATAATAAAAATAATAATAACTTATAATAAATATAAGGTACTGTAGGTTTCGGTCGGTTTGAAGGTAGGTTTAGACCGACCTTAATAACTTATAATAAATATAATATTTGTAGACTGACCTTAATAATAAAAAATAATAACTTATAATAAATATAATATTTAATTTATTAAATTGTTTATAATAAATATAATATTTAACTTATAATATTCGTCTGAATAAATAATATCCTCGTATTATTTATATATTTATTGTAAACATAATATACAAAAAAAAATAAAACCAAAAATCAAAGCAATAACACAATATCAAATAATTATCAAAATAAATTAAAGTCAAAATATTTATAAATCAAATAATTATATCAATCCCCAACAGAAGAAACAACAATGCCACCAGTTCCAATCAAGTATTCCGGTAATGAATTATTGAATATTAACTATTTTATAAACTTATTTCGTTATAAAATGATCTTAACAAATTACACTCCCTTATTATATATTCCGAAAACCTGTAAATATTCTTGTAAAACACAACTTGCCCTTATTGATTTTTCGACCGTAACGTTCACTTTTTCTTTTAACTTTAATAATAGGTTTTTTACAATCAATATAAAAGGTTCCACACCCTCGACAAACTTGCATGTTAGAGTAAAATCTCATATAAAAGTTCCAAAAAAAGTTACACTCTTAATACGTATATCAGAGATAGTTATTCCGGAAAATAATAACGAATTATCAAGTTTAATTTCGCCTGGAAAATACATCTTAACAGTAACTACTAGATTACTCGGAGGGGGACCAAAAAAGGATTACACACACAGTGGGGATAATACCACAACATCAACACCCTCGACTTCAGAACATATACAGTCGAACAATATAGTCGTACTTCCATGTGTAAAATTCTATTTAGATGCCGATAATAGTGCCATTTCTTGGTTAGCTATACATAAGCAATGGTTAAAGGCAGCCGGGTACACCACCCAATCAACACAGGTACATAATTTACTCTCTCACATCCAAACGGATTATTGTAAGAATATAAATAATATATTGGATGTCCTCCAGTCAGAAAAGCTTATGACGAACAGGTCAAAGCTATAATTAACTTCACAAATCCGCCACAACAGGAAGTAATACTGAAATATTTTAAAGCTAACAAATTATGAAATCACACACCTTCAGATTATCTTTGAAAGGTTAAAACAGAGTTGACATATATCAATCCTACGTGAACACATGAGGATAATTTACTCAAACAATTCTTCATCCAAAGTCTTCCAGCTAATATTCAGTTACTCTGAACTGTCATATCACCAACTCTCTCTTTAACAGAAATTGCAAAGGTAGCCGACAAATCCTTTAAAGTCCTAAAACAGAACAACCAACAATTAAACCGAAACGACAATCATCCAAAAACTTAATAAACCCGCCAGGTAAAGTGGTACTACCTGACGCAGGTTATTCTCACAAAATAACACCGCTTTCAATACCAATTATTTCGCATATTTTTCATACAAAAATAGGTGCTGACTTTCTTTCACACAATCAACTCCTGGTAGAGTGCTTCTTAAAAAAATTAATTCAACATCCAGATTCAATAGATGTAGTTCATGACAGATCGAAATTAAAATCAATTATTAAAAGTAACTCCGATAAAGAAAATACGTCTAAAAAATATAAACACGTACAATTTAATAATAGCGTAATTTCTAAGAGTTTCCATAAATTCTCATCTGTGAACTTAATAGTAAACTGTTTCACTACACAATGCACACTGATACCCATTAATGAAGGTAAAAAATAATTTCAATCAATTTACAAACCAAAGATCGAGTACTAGATTCTTCTAAATACTGTTTTTTTCAGGAATTTAAAAATAAAACCACTGCTAAATTACAAAATAGCCAAAAAGATGCATTAGATACAAACAAAAAAACTAGTCTACGAATTTTAGAACTGCTTAATAGCCTACAAAACTTTGTTGAATCGAAAAGTTCAGAAAATCATATTGATGTTGTTAATATTTTCAAAAATCTTTCTTCAATTGTATAAAAACTTAAAGAAATATTATTTTTTTAAATAGTGTATGATGTTTTGAAATTAACAAATAACAAATTAATGTTCTTGAAATAAGATTTCACTTTATTGCTTAAGAATAGTTAAGAAGTTCAATTTATTGAACTGATAAATTAACGTTTAAAATTTAAAAACATATTAATTAGTAAAAAAGTTTATAAACATGGACGAAGAAAAAATAATTTCAGAGTAAAAACTCCCTTTATTAAAATAAACAAAAAACAATATTCACAAATTTATTAAAATTGATTTCATTCGAAAATTGTTTTGTTTTACTAAATCAAATAATATTTCAATAATTTAAATTCAAAAATCGATTTTAAATATATTCCAGGTAAATTTTTTGGTTTAGCAGTTTTGAAAAAAAAACTGGAGAAAGAAAAAGATTTTTTCTAAAAAAAGACAAAAAGATTCTTTGGCAAATTTGAAGAAAATGACTTTGAATACTGCGGCCATATTAAATGTTAGTAATAAAAACTCAAAAACGTACTATGAGAATAAATCAATAAAAAACCATTCTGATAAAGTAATAAATATTAAAGTTTTTTTATTTTTGCTGGTACAATTGCTATATTCCCCTCAAATACGAATAATTATAGTTTATCTCATTTAATTTATCAATAGAAAATGGGTAGAAAAATATTCAAGTAAAGATTAAATATTTATTCAGCGGAACAAGTTCTTACTAAATATTTCATTTTTGCACTGAAAGCGCTTTCCATTTCATCAAAGAAGACTTAAATTAAGATAACATTTATTAAAATTCAAATTTTTGCCAAAACACAATATAAAAAGAAATCAGGAGATATTAAAATTGTTCTTATTAAGATCACCAATTTGACTTTTCATATTTTTATTAACACAACAGGTTTGATTGTCCTTAGGACAATCTTTGTCAAAACTTTCGTACCTTTGCATTCTAACTAAATTGATTAATGACTTAATTCTTATTATTTTTTAGCAAATGGAGAAATAAATAATTTATTAAAATATTTACACAAAACTTATTGGATAATAATTAAAATGATTATTAATTATTAAAAAAATATTAATTTGATTTATTTATTAAAAATTGTAACAATTAATGTGAGGAATATTTGGTGTATAATTGTTTTTGTAGTGTTTGCATGTTTAAATGTTGTATGTTGATTTGGGATTGTGCCTCTCCTAACCAGATGGATTATCAATATTTAATTTTTTATAATCTGAAACTAATGTATTTAAATTTAGATTTAATATTCAAATTTTTAATTTTTATTATTGCAACTTTAAATAATTTTAATGATTTTATTTTTGTAAATTTTTATATAATTAAAATCAAATTAATGTTTAAAAATGTCTATAAAAATATTTTATTTCAGCCAATCAAATTTAAATTAAATATTTTTAAATAAAATAATGTTATCAAGTGTAGTTCAGATTATAATGGGAGATATTGAAAATTGATTGATGGATTCTGGTGAAAGCAATAATATTGATCATCATAAAGATGATAAAATTTGTGAATGTAATAAATGTTCTTTCAAATGTGTGAGTTCTCTTAACAAACTTATTTAAAATTTTACAATTATTTTAAATTAAAAATAAATTTAAACATTACATATTTTTAGATAATAAGAATTAAAATATTAATCATCCATCTGCGTAGGAGACACACTATTCCAAATCAACATACAACATTCAAACACAAAACATTCATAATGTTGGGGTTACTTTTGGTGAACTTTAAATTTTTGATATTTTAAAAAATCATATTTGTTTTTTAAATAAATTAAAAAATAATGTTCGATTAATTAAAATGAAATAATTTTTTAAAATGAAAAACCTTTTAAATTCTTTAAAAAAAAGAACAGACTCATTCTTTAAATTTTTGGAAATAATTAATTGTTATAAATAATCTCTAAAATAAAAAAATATTTAAAATCAAAAGTTTTAAACAGATTTTAGTAAAAAGTATCTTAATTAATTTTAAAAAGTTAATTTCATAAATAATTGAATTTTAATTATTTTGCATTTATTTTAAGAGTTATTCGGAAGAATTTTTTGTTAAAATTTTTGTTGTCAGAGATGTAATAAAAAAATAATTTAAAGTTAAAAGGCAGTTGGAAATTCTGCAAATTAAAATTCGATAAATAATAAAGACACAACTGGTGTACAATATTTATTGAAAGAACATGTATCTTTAAAAGACACTACAAAATCGAGAATATTAAAACAAAGTTATTTATCATTAATATACAAATATTTGAATTATCGTGACAGGGACTGTATATACAGTTTACCGATAAACAAATTATATTGACAAACATGAACAACATTTATTTTTTTTACAAAAAATGATTATTCAAACAATTTTTTTTACAAAAATTGATTGTGAATTAGTTATTCAATTTTTGGCAAAAAACATTTTAATTAAAAATTTTAAGTATTGAAATAACCTTACTTTGCCCATTCTGAATGTTAATTGATGGGTTGTAGTGTCTTATTAGTAGAGATTCACATAACTGTCGTTCGTAATGTGCATCGAATCCCTTTTGTAGAACAGAAAACTTATCTTTTGAAATTGATGAGGTTATATCCTTAGAACATAACGAACGGTCAAGAACCTTACTCGATCGACTGAAAAAATATTATTATTAAATACTTTTTTGAATTTTTTAACTATTTTAGTTTCATTATTCAATAATTAATCTTGATTTGAGTCGAAAAAGGCCATATGTTAGGTAATTAAATTATTGGAGTTAATTTTTGGTTATAATTTATTAATTATTTGAAATATTTTTTTTACAATTAAATTAATATTAATTTATTTAATATAAATTATTAAAAGAAATTAAATTGCAATAAATTAGAAATACTTGGACTAAAAATTATTTTAAATTATCATTAATTCAAATAATTTAGTATGATTATAAGAAATTTAGTTATCATTATTTTAATTTGTATAATTTTAAAATTGTGTAAATCACCAAAAATAATAAGTTAATAATATAATTTTTAATTAATTTAATTAACTAAGTCAGGCGTGGCCAACAGATTTGGTCGCGGGCTATATTGAAAGGGATACTTTTTTCACGGACTGTGGAAATATTACCTTAAAAAAGGTAAATACAAAAATGATTCCACTTAGTTATCAACATTCTTATCAATTTTTTAATTAATAAATGTTATGCAATAAATGATCAAAAATGCCTATGTGACGTGTCATGACACTTGTCATTGTTTATTGAATTAACCGTAACAGTAACGCATCGCTTGACCCAGGGTACAATCTAGTAAACTCTGTCTAAAAGAGCAGATAGTTTGAATTTACTTCGCCATTAAACGTAAAACATTTCATTTCCAGTACAAGCAAGTATAAATGTTGCAAATTTTTAAAATGGAATCTTTTTGAAAAATAAAGAAGTATCGAGAATCCATTCGACCAATCGTTGGAAGTTAAATAATTAATATTTAAAAAATTAATCACTAGCCATGTTGGCGATGCCTGACATAATTGAGTCATCGTGAAAAGATCGGTGCACATTTGTTGTTGTATTTCCTAAGTTCCCAAAGAATAAAGTGTAGATTGTCAATATCATCGCGTTCAAATCTTTTTGGGATTGTCCTAGTTGTATATCCATTCTCGTAATTTTTGTATCTTTGAAAAAAGCAACAGAAAAGACATTGCTATTATTCAGTAATTTTTTACCGTCTTAACATTATTAGCAAGAGATGGGTGGAATACAGCAAATGCACCGGTATTGTTCTTAGTACTCGAATAAAACTAAATTATTTTTAGATAGTTTTGCTGGACAAAAATGATAGAATAGTTTTACTCTTAGAACAATTTAATAGACAATCAAGCGCCCAGATCAGATTTTCAAACATGGACAGTAATTTTCGACTCTCCGAGAATCAGCAATACCTTAACAATTTATGGAAAAGTTTTGTTGAATTTCAAGAATTCTATTTTCCAAGAGTTCTTAAAGAACATCCTAGCAGTAAAGATTATGATAAAAAAATAAGGAGCTCAAAAGAAATTAGTTGTGTCAGTGATATATCTTGTATGAAATTTCCAAATGTTCATTTGAATTACAAAAACCCATTGAAAGAAAAATCTTATTTTCCAAAAGAAAAATCCAAAAAGAAATTGAATAGGGTTTTAGACTTTTTAATTTATTTGAATTGACAGATCATTGTTTTTCTAATACTTTACTTATCATAAATCGATAATAAATAATTAACTTATAAGAGCACTGGATTTTTATGAACAAGGAGTGCATGTATGAAGTCATTGTATCATTTCAGGGTGGTTCACTTTTATCACATTTTGTTTCAAAGAACACTGCGTTACAATTGTAATTGGATTTTTTAACTGTTATATTTTGCATATCGAATGGACAAGAAGTTGAAAACTTAAATGATCGTATCGTTCTTTACCGATACTCTGAAATTGGATTAGTCAGCTCAAGAAGATCCCACAAGTAGTGCTTATTGATGACAAAATTTATCCCGGAATGTAAGATTAGAGATCGCAAGAAAGAAGAGTGTGCTTAAATTGTGATGGAAAGTGCCGGATTATCATCAGTGAATATACCATCCTGTTTGAACTTAATTTGAAAATATACCTCCGTATTTGTTGAAAGATATTTTTCATCAAAAATGTGAAAATCACCTTCAGTATTTTCCAGGACTACATTTATAGTTTCGAGAAATTTAGAAATAAATTTTACAAGGATATTATTATCGTGAATGAAATGCGACGATTTTTTTTTATTCAAGAATCAAAGAGAGAATCGTTTTAATGGAAATTTCCGGGTGAAAGTACGTCTCGTAAGATGCAAATGAGGATGCTCGCAGTTTTCTAAGATGGATCACCTACTCGCAGTTGGATCACCTACTTTAGTGTTGCACGGCCTTTATCAAGTATAAACTCCGAAATTCATGAAGGAAAATTTCAGGATTAACTGATATTTATTGATCTACAACAACACTTTGCATTCAAATTTTGAATTAGAAACTAATACTTTAAAAAGATATAAAAAACAGTGGCAGGAAAACTTTATTCATCAACTACTTAGATTCCACAAACCAATACCCTTTCTGAACTCTCATCTTGTAATTGACTTAAAATACCTCCAATTGCTCAAAAGGTAGTGTCCATATCCAATGTCATCATGTTATTCCTATCGGGAAAACATAATACTTATGTTTTTGACAGACAATTTTTAAGATGCTTTTAGAGGGGTTTCACCTTCATCCATCTAAATGAATTTATCTATTTCAGAAAAAGTTGTGTATAATGAAACAACAATCTTAGAGAAATATTTAATAGTGTCCTTAATAATTTGCCAATCCGAAAAAACGATTGTAACTGAGTTACTCATTTTGGTGTTGGGGTTCGTTATATAGGGGTTTAACTGTATTAGCTTTTATGTCTTTACTACTTACCACATGTC
>MQRK01227025.1:0-12460 GCA_001938485.1 Girardia tigrina
CACAAACGGACAAATTGAACGACAATTCCGTACGGTGAGAGAATTGATAAATGCAACATTGCATGAAAGAAGAAGTTCAGACTGGGCAGAGATTCTACCGGAGATCGAGTTCTCATTAAATGCCACATTACAGGCGACTATCGGGATGAGTCCAGCTGAAATCATTTTCGAAGACGCATTAGCAGCGAGAAATGGGATGGAAAAAATAGCAAGACATTTCATATGAGCAGGACCAGGAGCCTATCACGCGAAGACAATTCTTCCCAGGAGATGATGTATTGGTAAAAGTAGAATCTAGAACAAAAGATCAAGGGAGATACGATGGGCCTTATAAAATCGTTCGAAAAGTACATGATAGAAGATATTTTCTTGAAGATACGTCTGGTAAAACATGTGAAAGAAATGTGGAGAAAATTAAAAAATTCTTGTGTGCGGGGGTGTAAGAGAGTGTAGTTGTTAATTTTTTAATTTTCGGAAATAAGAATTTCGGTTTTTAAAAATTTAGAATTATAATCGAAATTAAAAAAAATAATGGAAAATAGAATTAAAAAAAAAGAAAATAAAAAAACGAAATTTGTTTAAATAACAAATTTAACCTGTTGGAGATTAATAAATTTTGCAAGTATTAATTTCTTTTTGATTTAGAATAGATGATAATTCCCAACCTAACAAAAGCCACGATGAATTGAATAACTAAAACAATTTGTTCATTTGCACAAGACGAGGAATGGGAAGTTATGAAATGAATAGTTGTTTAAATAATCCTTAGTTAGTGTTATATTTTTTAATATATTTTGTAATCATTATTTCTAGTGATTTTACTAAAGCAAAGATCAAGTTATTTAGAATAAATTTTTTTTTTATTTTTAAATTAATATTTGAAAAATAGAATTTTTAGATTAAATAAAAGATTATTTAAAAATAAAGATTATCAAAATGATCGTTATATTATATAAGAAGTGGAAATTTTATTCTAATTTCGTTTAACAAATTAATTTTTTTATGATAATTATATTTCTTTTTTAATGAATTCGGATATCGATGTATCTAACATGTATCATTCTGAATTTTCTTAAAAAATCAATATATTGAAGAATGGCAGACTGCATGAGGTAGTCAATATAGTGGTATATGTTGTTTTAGGAAAAGAGTCACTAATTTCTTAACAAAATATACTAAAGTCACTCAAAAACAGAAAATATCATTTAATAAAATATACGAAGAATTCGCAAGTATCATAAAAGAACGGTAATAGCGTAGAACGAAAATCGTCATAACATGTAAATACTACGAAAATAACAAAACTATAATTAAACATTAAAAGAAAAGTCAGTTAAGATGGAACTACCAAAGCATTACTAAATCAATTAATTTAAGATAAAAAGAAAAATCAAAAACAAAATATAATAAATTTGATAATAATAATGTATAACAAAGGAAATAAGATAAAAAATGCTCGATTCCCCAAGAGGTCCAGTTATTTATCGGATACTCTTGAATATCGATTATCAGACAGGTGGTTGAATAAGAAAATGTTGCTAGAGAGTAATCAACTAGACAAAAATAATAAATTAATCCGAGGAATCAAGCAAGACATGTAATCCAGTTCAACCAAACATTCAACAAAAAAGTTCATCAAACAATCAAATCAAAAATCAGTTTTGCATGTAGTTCAAAACTCTTAAACACATTTAACCCCCATTGAATACTGACTCTGTTCAGATCTACAATAATACCACCCACATATTAATCTGTAGCCTTCTTAATGGATGAGTCTCGATTTAACGCAAATTTAATCACCACCGACATTAACTTTGGAGTTTTATTTAGGGTGAAACGAAGACAAGCTCATGTATACTTCTTCCTCTATAGCGAACTAGCTGATCCTTCTACAACTGCGGATCTACATGCAGCATGTTTGAGGTTTTTAAATCAACTACACAAAGATTTTATCAGTCAATATAAATGTCACGGGTCTTGGAATTAATAGAAACGTATCTGCTCAGCTTCCAGAAATCCATCACTGGTCTAACTTTGCCTTTGCTGTTCTGGAGGACCGCCATCTATCCAATATTCCATCCCTCAGACTCGTCACTCTTGATTAACCACCATTCTTGAATCAACGTGTCTACTTTTACTTCAAAGTCTAGCGCAAGTCTTTGAACCTGATAAAGATGGAACATTATTCCTTAGATATCGCCTCAACTCTCTTCTAACAAGCGAAACATGCCATCAAATCCATTTTCATTGATGTAAACACAACCTAATCTTCATACCCCATCTATAAATATATTCAAATCACACGCAGGTAAGGTGTCAAAAACTAATCAACCTAAAACAACTATTATCCTCTAACATTAACATGTATTTTACATACTTGTACATCTGGCCGATTTACCATTCAGCAGTATGACTTCTACTCGTGCCTTTCTAATTTTAGACAACTTAACAGTGTTTCTCACTTTGATTGAACGGCTGCAGCACGAATCTACGACCATGCGCACCATTATAATATTCACTTCTACTGAAAATTTTGACAAACGCACAGTCTATTTGTCTATCTGTTTGTTACATAAACATAAGAATTATAAATAAACCTCAATGCAGTGGCGAAGCCAGGATTTTATTTCGGAAGGTGGTGGGTTATTGATGAATACGACACACTTTCAGTAACACTCATGTAAAAATAGCGTTTCCATATTGTTTAGCGCGTATGAAAAGAATCTGGACAAAGAAATGACAGAGATTGTAAGGAATAAAGAATTTAATAAACATAAGAAGAGCTAAATTTATATTTAAAAGACTCAATGTACCCCCGCTATATTTCAGATTTTTAGACTGTCTCATAGGGTATTCTATTAAAATACACTGAATTTTATAAAATAATCTGGTTAATTTTCTGTTCATACGATGAATTAGAATATATTGACTCATCGTAAATCACAAAAAATGTAGTTACATTTTATGATAACATAGAATGACAAAATGGATTATAAAAATTTCATATCATTTTTAACATGATCAAAAATGTCGATATAATATAAAGTTTCAAACAAATTAATACAATGTCAACTTAATATACCTATTATCTAAAATTTATATTATGAAAACAATTTGAAGAGTCTTTAATTAAATATGATAATCGATTACGAATAATATAATAATTATTTACGTAGACAAAGGTTAAAAATTAAATTAGTAAATATTTGCTTTAATAATACATATATCCTTATCCGAGTAGAGATTCCACTGGTAGATTTAGAAGACGCCGACCACCTTCTTTTATACTTTTTATTCCCAATTCGAATACTTTTTAAACGATACAGTGAAAAATTGATTTACAAAACATTGAAATAAAATTTAATCTGATAATAATATAATCTTAAGATTGATATTTCACTTAAGATATATATTATTTTTAATGAGAAAAAAAGAACAACATTAACTACAATATTGGAATGACGTAGTTGGCAAAAGAAATGAAATTCAAAACTGATATTTGTCTAATTGTAAAATTACAAAATTAATGTAGAAAATTTATTAATTACTATAATAAAAAAATAATTTTTTAAATCGTTTACGACAGAGATCACAAAAGATTATTTTAATATTTTTTAAAAACTGTAAAATTGGCTCAAATATATTGAAATATAATATATTATATAAGTTATTTCAATTTCTGCCATAACCAGAAAACAAGTAAAACTTGTTACTTTCTATAAAAACGTCTTGGTTAACTTGAAATTCCTCAATCAATACGATTTATTCAGGTAATTATAACATAATAACCTTATTTCCTGACAAATCAGCCATTGAAAATTTAATCCAGTTACATTTTAGGTTTATTCTGTGCTCTATGACAAAATAGTAAGTCATTCATTACATCTCAAAATAAAGCGATTGCTTTCTACAAAAATATCGATATATTTCCTACCTATTTGCTGGGGCAGATTATAATTCCAGTTGGTATGCCGATGTATGCGCATAAGTAGTATGGGGCATAACAGCACATCGGATTGCTACTCATTTGCTGCAGATTCTTCTGTATAATAATGATGACAATAAAAATGGGATACGAAAATTTTCTGGGTGTTGTTAAAAAATAGAAGGAAATTTCAATAGAATGTTTGGGAAATTTCTAATATCATTGTTAAAAAGTCAAGCTAATACTAAGCAGCTATAAATTCAGTTTACCATATATTATGAATTTCTTTAAAAAAAATTAAGTAGGTTTGGAAAATGGTAATTTATAATATTTATTTTTCATTTATATATTATTTTGGAATTAATTCGCATAACATCTAGCCAGATAAATCCTGTGTGCATTGATAGAAAAATAAAAGATTTTAATTAACATAAAATCTTAGTTATCTAGCACCAGGGTATATCGGGATTGAGGCGAATATAATCATCAAAAAGAAAACATGTTATTGAAAATACAAATAAGTCCATTTATTTAACGTTAAATAAATATGATTTTTTTGTCATAAATCAAATCGAATACATTAATCATAATTAACTGCATTTTTTCTTTTTTGGTGCAGCTGCTTTATGATACACTTTAGCTTTCTCCATCGGAGCTAAACATTTCCAACTTTTCGCGATTTGTCTCATGATTTGCGAAGCATCGCCTTTTCCTTTCAGATCTTTCATATTCTGCTTCACCCACAACGCATAAGGAGACATTTTATATTTCAATCGCTGCTTACAACAAGCGCCCTGTCTCAATTTGACATAATTACTCTCTCTCCAAATGCATCCTCTTTTTTTTGAACATTTCATAGATGACCTTCGTCTTTTAGACGATCTTCTCCGACTAATACGTCTCCTCGAACTTCTTCTCTTTAAACTCCGTCTTCGTAATCCACATCTACTTTTCCTTCTCGAACGCCTATGACTTCTTCGACGAATTCTTCGTTTCCGAGAACCCGACCGTTTTCGACAGCGAGACGATTTCCTTCGTCGTCTGCGAATACTTCTTTTCCGTCGACAAGAACTATTATTCAAATCACTAATGACAAGTTTCGTTTTAGCGTCTTGTGGGCTCAAATCAAGTCCGGAATTCGGACTGTTGAAAACTGTAGATAAAGTTGACATTTTATTTGAAATTCAAATCGATTTTATTACTAGGCATTCAAATATTTGAAAATAATTATTAATCGATAAAATCATAATTTAGACGATTACGATTTTAAGGTAATTAAATATTAAATTAAAAACAAAAAAACAAAGACTCGATATAAACAATTTATTATTTGAACATTCAAACAATCGGCAACGGCAAATTGAGAACTTTTTTGCTCAGCTTGTTGAATTTCGATGAATACGATTCATCGGATTCGATCATTGCGATTGCAATAGACTTTTTCGAACCACAAGCCACACCGACGTCTCTTCGGCACGGTAGAAAACAGTACGGAACGTTTGAGTTTTCGCACAGTTTCGGAATGTGAATAACGACGTCCATCGGTGTGACATCGCCGGCGATAACGACAATTCCCTGCTTCTTTTTTCTGATGGCTTTCGGTACGGATTTGACGCCCAATATCAACTTTTTGTGTTTACTGGCGCTTGAGAGAAGCTTCATGATTTTCTTGCCCAATTTCTCCGGCGCCATCGGTTTACTGATGACCGTTGCGAATTGCGATTTTTGACCGTACGTTAAACTGTCGAAATAAACTTCTTCGTCTTTTGCTAAATCGTATTCTTTTTCTTCTTCCATTATATCAATCAATTAATTTTTTCACGCTTATTTATAAATTATTGAAAAATTTGAATTGTTTGATTTTTTAAACAAATTTTGGAAAAAACTTTTTTTGTTGTATTTAAAAAATAAAATTTTTACTTAATGGAAAATTTTTTTTAATTTGATTTTTTTTTATTTTTAATTAGAAATTATGTTAATTAATGATTGTTTCGAAAGTGATTTTTGGAAGATTGTTTATGTGATGAAAATTAATTGAATTAAAAAATTGCTTTGTTTAATTTGGAATTTTTCGTTGAAAAAGAATTTTAAGGTTCAATAAAATAGTATGGAGATTTTTTTGATGTGTTAAATTTATCAAAAAATTATAGTTTGAAAATTAGAAATTTAAAAACTTTATTAGTGAATGAAAATATCGTTAAATCGAAGAAAAATCGTTTAAAGTTGAAATAATTAAAAAAAATTAAAATGTAATTTTTCTATTTGAAATGACTATTTTTACGCAAATATTCTTTGTAATAACTATTTTTAATAAATAAGAATATAATATTTTATTAATAATTTGGTAAATTAATTTATTTGCTGTGATCTTGGATTTTCTATCTCCTATAACAATGGGGTTTTTAGTATTTTACCATTATGTATTTCAGAATTATACACCCATGCAATATAAATTAATATTGTTTTTTACACATTGAATGTTTAGTGATGATTTTTTTACAATTTTCTTTACTTTGGAAAATTGAAATTGTTAGGTGATTAAAATTAAAATAAAAATGAAAAATATCAAAAACCAAGAAGATTTTTAATAAAATATTTATTGTCTATATAAAATGTGTACAATTATGAACAAATTTTAAAAAACAACTTAATCCTATTCAAGTGATTTTAGATATTGGGTAAGTTGGAGAAATGAAATTCGTTTGCTCCAATTAGATTTTAAAAAAAATACAGTGCACTCTCGATTATCCGGGCTAATGCTGGGGAGGATGGACACGGTTAATTGAGAAACACGGTTAATCAGAATCATCAAATTTTTATTTTATTTTCGAATACAATATCATCTACACAACATAAATTTTTAACACATTATTTTTATATTCATTATTTATCAAGAAACCCAAAAAAATAAGTAAAAATATAATATTTTATCATAAATCATAAAATGAAATATCAATAAAACATCAAAATATAAAAAAAATATACATAGTTTTATATATATACAAATTAAAAAAATCTGTTATTTTTGTTAGTTTTTGAAGTCTTTTTAAAGAATTTCTAATTTCACATGTAAATATCCTTAAAGCCATAATATTATTATATTCTGTCCCCCTTTGATTAGCATACTCTAATAGTGTTTCTATACAATTTAATACCGTTTCATGTGTTACGATCGACACTTTCAACTCCACATTTGACCCCTTCCATTCATTGCACCACCCCGTGAGCACAGAATTTTGGTGGAATTCGGGAATTGTCAAACTCTACTATTCCCGGTTGCGTTTAAATGTTTTCCGTGCGTCAACAGGGCGGTGAATTCCGAAAGGGATCTGTGAATAGGTCTAATAGTGCTTAATGGCCGGAGAGGTTGACACTGACCGTGAGCTGAGAAAAACAAATTAATTAAAACCAAAAATCCCAAGAAGACCATACAAGCTCACCTGAGGGCAATAGAGACCGGAAAAGGGATACAGGCGAAGATCATAAACAAGGAAGCGCCCATAGTCTTGAGAAGAATCGGAAAACGTCCCGGAAAACCCTGAGAAGCCCTCAAAAAGATCTAAAAAATTTAAAAACAAAGTTAAATTAATTAAAAACAAACCATCATCCGATTGCCAGACAGCTGTGGAGGTGGATTCCGGGTCATCCTGAATGATAGATAATTAAATCAGAATATCTCCATTAAATGTTTACCCGAACTGCACAGTCCACTTGAATGCCGGTACAGTCGCGGAGATAGAAAGGCCAGTCCTCAAGTATCAGGTGTGGGCTTGATTATCTAAATTAAAAAAAATGTAATTAATAATTATCTGAATTATAAAATAATTAGATAAACAGCTATTAATCAATAAGGACAAACACTTATCGATAAGCAACTGTCAGGATGCTACTGTTGGGGTAATGTAAATATAAACTTTTTTTTGTTGATTTCGTTTGTTTATTTTCAACCATAGTAAAAATATTATGAATTTTGTTTGTGTTAATATGAAATATTTGTCATTTTATTTTATGTGATGCGTGCCTTGTTTCTATTATTTATATACATTATATGATATTTATTTATTTTATTAAAATTATTATTGTTATTATTATCTTCGTCACGCACTATGCGCTCTTGTTACGCATAGTGCGTCCTCATTTTGCGTGGCCACACATATTTTATTTCTTAAGCCACGCATATTCTTTTGTGAACGCGCATCACCGTACGCGTTCAAAGCCGGCCACGCATCCGTTACGACCATTTTCTTACGTCCAGCCTTGCCACGCGGTGTTCAGCTTTGTGATTTTGCTTGTTTTACTACGTTAAGCCACGCGATTTTGTAGATGATATAAAAAACTTAGCATAAGCGGCTCAAACGTACTAGTTTATTTCTTTCTACAGGTAACGTCATTTTTCCTTCTTAAAACGTACTAGTTTATTTCTTTCTACAGGATCAAATTCATTTGGCGATATCCGAACTCATCTGACGATAACGCGAATTCATTGACGACAACTTGATTTCCTCTGACGATAACTCGAATTCATTGACGATATTGTGGCAAGCTTCAGATCCTGACCTTGACTGCGTGAAGACTTAAACGGATATTTCTAGACGGAGATTTTTTCAGTGACTAGGTTACACTAAATTCCTTTAAAATAATTTCCTTTAAAATTAATATATCTTAAAATCAATCATTTTCTTAATTATATTAAATTAATAATTTTTATTTATAAATTTCCAAATTCTTGGTAACTGGAGAACGGTGCTTCCCAGTTCCATAATATTTTTTACAATACACAAGGGGATATTGTTATATCTTTTTTACTTTTTATTAATTGTAATTTGTAAAGATTTTTATTTTTAATTAAATAAATATTTTTAAAAAAAGAAGTCTCACGTTGTTTATTTATTGATTCATAAATTCTAAAAGGTTGATTATCCATTTATTGATTTATAAATTCTAATTTATAAAAATTTGATTATCAGGAGACTTATCTATTTCTCCTTTGTTACGACGTTTGGGAAATATAAAATTGACCCTTGTGCGTAACACTACATCTGCGAACCACAGATGATGAGATAGACAGTAGTTAGAAACCACTCTTGCAATCTGCCGACCAACCTGAAGCCAAATTATCATTCGATAAACGGATGAACTGCAAACCTATATCCCAGGGAACGACGAAATAAACAAACGTCGCAGCACATCATGTCAGGTATAAATACCTGAAGTTGTGCACCAGTCGCTCAATAATTACTAACATTTTTTTTGCACAATTACGCACTTTTATTTTATAATCGCGTACAGTTAATTGCGAATTTCAACATTATTCTGTCATTAATTAATTAATTAATCTGTAAGGCGTAAGAACGAACAAGGTTATGAACTTTATGTTAAATGAAAAGAAACGAAAAATATAAGCCGTGTCAAATATTAACAAATCGAGCGAGGTTTAAGGTTATGTAAAGTAAATAATTGCGACTTCATGAATCTCCCTGCAAATCTTCATTATCTGAAATTAAGTTCGATTTCAATATTAAAACTATTTTGATTTTGTGAATCAGTTTTAACTTGAACAAGTTGCATAATTTGTCTAAGTTTTCCTCTGAATAAACTTAATATTCTAACGTATTATAATGCACGATGTTATCAAATATGTTGAATGAGGGAGTCGTCGATCAAAATAATTTTCAAATAGATTTAATAGTAAAATTAGAATAATGAAAAAAGGTGTCAGAAACGACGAAGAACCTTTTGGAGGTGGTGCGGGTCGAACTGTAGCATGCATAGGGGCACGCCAGGGCTCTCTTCGTTCAGCAGAATTAATAAATATGAATATGTAAATGTATAAAAGTAATGAATAGATTCATTAACCCCTCCAGATGCTGAGCTGCCAGTCGGGCCATACTCGATACTGGTAGAGAACCCGAAGGCGCTCCGAAGCACACACAACTTGTTGATGTGCGTGAAGGAGACGCGTCTGTTTCCCATGAGTGTAGTTTTAAGATATAGAAGCGTAAGTTGTGTGATAGAGTTGTCGTTTGACTAAAAAGCGGATGGGGCTCTGAGCTGACAAAAATGTTGAAAAAGGGGGAACACGGCACATGGCTGACGTAACCACTGATACACGCACTTCTCCGCTGCAAGGAAACAGAGCAACTGAACAAACAAACTTCGAAAGACCGAAGGGACCGAAGATTTTGTGAACATTAGATTTTTTAGAACAAACGAAGTTCCGAGAAYTGACAAATGTGGGCAATAAATATCGAAATTAATGGCAGTGTGACGTTCCTGTGCGACCCTGTACGTATTTTTTTCAAATAACGCGCATATTCAAGATCGCAATTCATTAATGCGTCTTAAAATCGTCTTAGATAAAAAAATAATAGTTAGTTTCTCTGAAAAACTTTCTTTTCCTCCTTTTTCCGTCAAACCCCTAGGTAAATCCTTGCATTCATTATAAATAAATCTGTTAATATTGCTCATCAACCGCCTACAGAACCTTTTATTAATATTTGAGAATGTATTGGTCTTATTGGCCACACGACGAACCTTAGAGTTCGACCTCGCTGAAAAATTCATAATCGACTTCATTTTGATTTCCATATCTGACTACAAAGCGTTGAATTATCCCTCAGAGGAATAAAATTATAAGTTGAGTGGAGAGAGTTTACTTATGGCACCTCTGTTAAGACCTAGGGATAAATTGAAATGATTGAATTGTCTACTTAAATTATTTGGTCGGTTGACACTTCAAATCACACTCCAAGTGGTCAGTTGGTAAGGAATAACTCGAATAAAATCTGACGTTATAAAAATCATTTTCTTATAAGTATTAACTAGAATGGTTCATTGTTTAGTAATTATCTCCTGTATTTTAAAAGAGCGAAACCTAAATACCACCAACAGTCCTAATATGATGAAATAAAATAAATGTAAAATCGTAAATTAACGCTGGTATGAAATCGTAGTTAAATTTCAGTAAATTGTACGATGTAATGTTGGGAACGAAGAACTCTTTAGAGGTGGCGCGGGTCGACTACAGAATGCAAGGGACACGCGGTTCGATCGTCGCGTACTTCCTTGGAGTTCTCTTCTTTCCATATGAAATATAATGAGAATTCGTGAGTAAAGTTCATAACGCCAAAACAAAATTATCAACCCTATCGGACTCTGTGACCACCAGTCGGGCCATACTCGTCACTGGTTGAACCAGAACTTGTTGATGTGAGCGGAGGAGACGCGTCTATTCCCCATGAATGTAATATTAAGGTACAGGAATGTAAATTATGCATTGGAGTTGCCGTTGAACTCTAAAAGCGGATGGGGGCTCTGAGCTAACGGAAATGTTGCTAGAAGAGGGGATCCCGACATTTCAATTCAATCAATCATTTTTTTGACTTTTTATTCTCTTCTTTCAATGATTCAGTGATCAGTTTTTATACTTGGTTCAAATAATAACTACGCGAGTTAAACCTTCTTAACAATAACTACGCAAATTAAACTTTATTATTGACTTCTTCTTTTTGAACTTTTTAAAATAAATTTTTGTGTAACCTTTCTTAAAATCTTTCTTCTTTTATAGTCTTTTTTTTAATATATAATTTATTTCCATTTACCTTTTAAAATATAATGCTTTCTTTTCCGTCCTAAACGTCCTTCTGTTTTATTTATTTTATTTATCTTTTTGTTAAATTTCAATTCTATTATTTATATATAATTTATATTTAATATGGTAAATAGATAAGTAAATCTTATTTTATCTATTAATTAAAACAAAAAATATCATTTTAATACTTTTATTATTTTATAAATTTCATACCTTAACAACATTATTAAACTTGTTTTATCGTAATCATCCCCCCCTAAAATTTCAAATTTATCACAATAAGGGTATTTTAACCATCTTCCATGACAACCTATTGGGATGTTTATCTAAAAAGTCTAAATAAATTAATCAAAAATAAACAAAATCCCGAAAATAATTGTATAAAATTGATAATCCTCTTCATGGTCGGGTACATGGTCGTAGTAAAAATCGTTGTCAATTCTAAATTTATTTTAAACATTGATTTCAAAAGAGATTTTTGTGTTTCGGAGATTTTGAACAGGCTTATTGAAAAATTTTCTTTGAATTCTCTTAAATATTCCACGTTAAAAAACTTTTCATTTAATTTAAAACTGTGTATAATTATTAAAAATAATTCTATAATACGAATATAAATCAAATGTGTGTCATAAAGTTCGTAACAATACTACACAAAAAATCTTTAAATCAGTCGAAGTAAAATTATATAATTAAAACGAAATCAAAATAAAACAATTATTTTCTTTTAAAATATGTATTTATATATTACAGGTTACAAAAGAATTAAAAACTTAAATCTTAACTTTTGATTTTAAATTTTAAATAGTTATGGAAGTATATATACAGTGGAACCCCGTTATAACGAAGTGCACGGGACCGAGAAATTTCTTCGTTATAACGGGGTTTCGTTATAGCGAGAAGCAACCTGTTTTAACCCTTAGAGGGTCTCTGGGGTCAGCGTATGA
>MQRK01227028.1:0-11137 GCA_001938485.1 Girardia tigrina
GGATAAATAATACATTGAGACACGCCCCATATTCTAAGGATTCATCCAATAGAAAATTACGTTATAAAAATATAAAATAATAAATACGAAATAATAAATCATTTACAATAAATTTACAATGGAAGACTTAAGTTTGGTTATGAAAATATTCATTACTATTATATTCTTATTTGGAGTCCTAGGTAATATACCTATGATTTTTTATTTTTATAGAGATAAGAATTTAAGAATATTTTCTAAATGTTTACTTATTTTTCAAACCATTTGGGACATTCTTGTGTCCCTATTACCAGTGTTGTATAAAATGATATTAATAATTGGCAAAACAGATCTGAGAATGATGCTCGTTGATTTATTTTGCCCAATCCATTGGTTTTTGTGCGAGCTGATCTTAGATCTTTCAAATTGGACATTTATGTTTATAGCGATTGAAAGATTGCTCTTAATCGTCCTAATCAAGAATTACCGTCTCAACAATCTCACATTGTGTAACTGCTTTGTCATGATGATTGCTCTTATTGCTATTTTAGGAACGAAAAATAGTCTTTGTCTTCTATCGGTGAAAAAAGATGGAAAATGTTATCTTCCACAAGGCTATAAAATCGATGTATTCACGTGTATTAATATGGTATTTAAAATAGTAGTTCCAGCTTTAACGGTCACTGCCAGCTCAATGGCAATGATTTTTATTGTGAAAAAGAGTCAACACAAATTGGACAAGGATGTTTCGCAAATGAGTTTTTCTTCCCTCCATATGACGAGACGTAAAATGTTAACAGCTGTTTATATAAGTTTTATCTGGGGACTCTATTTTGCTTTTAGTAGCCTCCCATTTGCGCTTAGTCAAATATTTGTAGTGTGGACCGATAAAGGTAACACACAAATTTCCATATTTTCTTTCAAAGAAGGTTTTGAAATATTATTTTTTTCCAATTGCTGTGTGAAAATGTTTTTTCATTTATTTATATCGTCGCAATTCCGAGAGAAATTTCTTCATTTTCTTGTCAAATTATTTAAACCGCAAATAAAATTTTTGTCACATATTTCCAGAAATAATCAGTAAGTGAAACCACAAAAAAATCCCATTTGAACATTATTTGCTCATTATTTGTTATTTTTAATTATTTATTATACAAATACATTTTTACTATACTTTTGTTTTTATTGTCATAAAATTAAAACAAATTTGGGAAGAGGAAAACAAAAATTTCTAAATTTTAAATAGACAAAAAGAAAAAAACGAAAATTTGGAAAAATTTTCCTTCAACAAAATGAAGAGAATGAAAAGAAAATGGAACGATTTGAAAGAAAACGAAGAGAAATCACCCGAAAAGAGGAATCGAAACTGTTGGAACATATCTTCTATCGGATTGTTATGTCGTTTATTAGTGATTTTATTTTTTTAATATTTATTTTTTATTTTTCCTGTAAAAAAATGTTTTTTTTATAATTGCAAATGACATTAACGGTTTCTATCAAGTTCTACAATCTTTTTAATGATATTACATTTATGAAACAAAAAGAATTAAGTTGAGTTTCGTCCGGCCAAGGAATTTTTTTGTAATTATTTTTATATTAATAAATTGTATTAATAAACTTTATATAACCTTTAGCTTTGGTGTGTATGCCAGCAAGGTTGAGCATGTCTCCAAGTTAGACGTATGCACTAGGGTCCCGTTTCCAATAAGGTATAAATTACAATGAATTTCTGTGGAGAGAGTAAATATCAACATTATCAAGGTTAATAGATATAATTCATTCAACTAGGACGAAAGGTAAATATAATATAACACTAACCACTGGTTGAAGTAAGTAATAAATAATTAATATTATAAATAATAATACAAAACAATAAATAATAAAATGAAATACAATTAATTATTTTATATATTTTTTACAGATAATTATTTCTAAAATCGGAATCCCTTGATTTAAAGTAAGTAATTAAATAGTAATTTTTTTAATTTCAAAATTGATTTTAAAAACTAATAATATTGATTAATTTTCGATTATATTAATTATTTATTTGATATTTTAAATTATCTTTTATTTCGGTTATTTGTAGATATTATAAAGGGTAATGTAAATTAAAAATACAAAAAGTTCCCAGTGCTTTCTTAGAATTTATAAATATTTTATAGTGTTTGCCATTCCAATCTTTTAGAGGATCGAGATTAAAGATTCATCAAAATTAAAACCGAAGTTTAAATACAAGGAATCAAAATTTTATTAATTTATACCGATTTAGACTTGTAAGGGTTCGCAGTACTCAGTATATATTGACAAAGATTTATCTCTATTTACAAAATAGCTAACTATTAAACTTTTATTACCCTCTAAATTAAAATGTTTTAGCATGATTAGAAGAATTACTTTGACAATTTAAGCATGGTTTTTATGATTAATTATGTTTTACTAATTAATCTTTCCTAATAAGTTATCTAATTGAAATTTATTAAATTAAAATAATCATGGATTTTATTCAAACTAAAGCGTCCCTGGAATTCTCTTATATGGTCAACAACGGAGTCATTCATACTCAATTAAGTGTGACTCTTAGTTCTAGTGCGGCGATGACGATTTTCTATAAAATTTTCAAATTATTTAGCTTTATCGGAGAATAATATTTGCTAATTACATTTTTCTAAGAACAAAATTCAGAGAAAATTTTCTTTTTGTTTCATTGCTTCCACGACAAGTATAATAAATAAGTCAGTGATAAAACTACCGGTTAATGAGGTATTAAACAAAGAATCTTAATTTTGTACCAAACAATCCTAAAAAACATATACATCAATTGATAAATTTTCATAATGACGAATTAATCTTTCCTAATTAGTTATCTAATTGAAATTTATTAAATTAAAATAATCATGGATTTTATTCAAACTAAAGCGTCCCTGGAATTCTCTGGAATTTATTAAATTTAAAATAATCATGGATTTTATTCAAACTAAAGCGTCCCTGGAATTCAACAACGGAGTCATTCATACTCAATTAAGTGTGATTCTTAGTTCTAGTGCGGCGATGACGATTTTTCTCTCCAATACACAAGGAATCACATTTCATTTATATAGATAAAACAAACTTGCTTGTGCATTCAATGGAGTTTTTAGTTTGTTAGAAAAGTATTGACAACACTTATTGGTAAGGTTGCCAGATGTCCGGTTTTGAACCGGACAGTCCGTTAATTCAACTGGTTGTTCGGTATAAAAAAATTATAAAAACCGGACTTACATTTGACGGTATTTCTCCCGAAGCTTATTTCCACAATCTTCAAATATGAGGTATTCGTATTTTTTTATTTTTTTGGTCGCTCAAAGTTTTGAAGGACAAATAAACATTCCTAAATGGTAATTTTTTTATCGTAGTGGGCTACGGAAAAATTTATTTTGGTTTAATACGAAATACAAAATATTAAAGTATTAATTCAAAGTTTTCTGCTGGTGATAAAGGGATAAATTAAATAATAAATTTTGACCGGTATTCTTCGAAATTTCAACTGGCAACCCTACTTATTGGTGATAAAAATTATTCTAACTTTAGTTGGTGTTTCTTTTCTATAAAATTTTCAAAAATTAAAAAAAAACAATTCTTTTTATTTTTAAGATCTTTTAATGAAACTATAACTTTTAAAGATAAAAATTACCATGTGTAAAAATCATTTTTTAATATTTTAATATATTTTTCTACATATTATTAAAGGTTTTTAATGATTATTTTTTTAATGTTGTATGTTGTTTAAGTGTTGTGTCTCTTACTCAAAGGCTAATTAAAATACTTTATTCTTATTGCCTGGGAATAATTTAATGTAAATTCTAAAATCAAATTAATTTGTTAATTTCAGAAAAGAAAAATATATAAATCAACAGGGATGACAAATCTGAAAAATTTATTTCTGTGTCTATTATAAATAAATGTATTTGTTCAAAATAATATCCTTGTTAAATTATTAAGGAACTTGTTTAGAAGATCTTTAAAATCTTTGAAATACGTTATGTAAGGATAATATATGTTATGATACATATGTTAGTGACACATGAGAATGGCCTGAATGGCAGTAACGAATCCTCATAGGGAAGAACTCATTATTTTGGTTATCACGGGTATTGGATACAAACCTTGAATAAACAAAAAGATAAACAGGGTCGACAAAAAATGAATTATGTACCAGCATCTCTGCTCCAAAGCCTTTGGAAAATTTTTGTCATTTTTAGGAACCCGTCAATTTAATTAACATGCAGCAAAATTAGTAAATTAAATTAAATGTTGTAAATTTTTTCTTATAATGTAAAGCTGACAAATATTCTGTTTATTAATTTGTTTTATTTTTTTATTTTCCGTATTTAAGGATAAATAATTATATGATATTTATATTATCTTTATTATACTAAATATATTACAATATTACAATTCCAGAATATTCAAATTAATCTCTTGAATTTGTTTTAATATGATAACAACGCGTGTAATTTTTAAATAACAAATATAAATTTTCTATTTTGAAATTGTTAATTTATTATTATGGAATCCTCTTACACCGTATATTTTAGAAAACTTTCCGTTTATTTAAGATAAACCATGTTATACAGTGACTTAATAACATCTAATTTGGAATCACAATATCTTATAATAAACATATCAAATCTACGTTAACAGCAGAAGATTGTTTATACATGCTGTATTCTTAAAAGACACCTGATACAAATATTTTGCAGTGGAGCTTTGTGATTCGAAGTTGGTTAAACTGATGATACTCGATTGTCTTACTCACATTCAGTCAATGAAATAGTCTAAATATTTAAAGTCTTCCTCTCTTCAATTGAAATTTTCTCCAAATTCTCAAGGTCTTTTGATCTCTCATTCCTTTCTTTGAGAAACACTTAAAAATAATTTTTTCTGTGATTTTTGACTTCATTTTATACATTTGGAAATACATTTTGACTGTTTGATTGTAAATGTATTTTAATTACTTATACTCATTGTTGTTTTAAGTATAAATGCGGTTCCCCTACCTTTCCTATTTCATTGAGAGGCTAAGAATGCTTCAGCATCTGCATGTATAATCTTATACATTTTGTTTCATTATATATAGGGATATTGTATAGGGATATATAATTAAAAGTTAATTCTTTTATAACTAATTTTTCTTGTTTATACTTTCTTCGTTTTGCATTTGAATTTAATTACATTTTGATAATATTAATAACACTAAATATACATCTATACAATCGTTTTATTATCGAGAGATAATTAATTTATTTCGACAAAAGTTTTTATATAATCTTATCAAAATAACGGACAAATTGTTTCTTTTGTTGCGCACTTATATCTATTGTGAAAGTAAATATCGCACTTTTCGTAAACGATTGAGCTCGTATTTCTGTAACTAAAGTAGCATCAAAATGACTTCTCAAACTGAGTTAAAAGAAGATAAATTATCTTTTATCTGTTTATATTCGAGAGTTTTTATTGTTAGTTTATTATTTATTATAAATAAATATATTAGAATTCGATAGTTAATTGTCTGAATAATTTAATTTACAAGTCCTGGCCCTAGAGTAATGACAAAGCCAAGGTTTAAATAAGAAGAGTTTTGTTAAATTAAACATCCATGGTGTGACAGAATAAATAATAATTATTTTGATACAAGTATATAACATTTCTACTTATACTGACATTATGGATTTACTTCCAAACTATTTGAAATATTAAGTATCCAGGGACAAGAATTATGAGACCTGTAATGATCATTAATATATATTGTATAACTATTATATATATATATATATATATATACTTAAAAATTTATACTTTAAAATACCGTTTGAAGTGCGTTTTGGGATATTGTTCTTATTTAATTTTCAGAAAGGTATCAGAAACTCAACAAGTTAGATGTAATACTTTATTAAGGACTCAAATTACTTTTATTCCATTATATATTTTTGTATAGAAATCCTTTTTGATTTATTTAATAAATGTAAACCAGTTTGTTTGTTTGGTAAAAAATTTGCTTGAAATGTTTTATCTGCCTTGACCAGTTTTTGTAGTTGTTTGTACAAAATATATATCTTTTGTAATTTTGAAATTTTTTGACTGAATGACTGACTTCAGATGTTTGAAGATTGAGCAAAATGGGTTTCCTTTAATTCTTAGTAACGTAACGTTGAGAGAGTTATTTGTCAGGTAACTGATTATCGGCATAACATATTGGTAGTATGCAATGGTCTGACACCACGATGTAAATAATTTTTGTTCGAAAAATTGGTTTTTTCATCTGTAACTTTTATGGAAGTGAGAATTTGTTGAGGCTCAACTTCAGTATTTTGATTTGTTAAAATGTTTTTAATTTTTGTGTTGAACCGTAAACAAACCATCAGAACATTTTCTTTCAGTGCCAAAAGTCTTAATTTCAATATTTATAGACGTAGGTGATGATTGAGAAGAGTTCATGGACTGTGTGCACCTTCATTTTAAAACTGTACCGCCTCATCGATATAAAACAATCACTAAATTTTCTCAATACAGCAAATAAACGAATAATTTCTACGAAATAAATATATTCACCTTTATAATATATTGTTTAAATATAAAGGATTTACACGATGCATTCATTCCAAATAGTTAAGAAAAGAAAGTTGAATGAACTGAAAGTAGAAAAAGATGGAAATGCTGAACTTTTTGGACGAACCCGGAAATTCTGTACGGAAGGCAGCAGAGAACCTTCAAGTACAGTTTCAAGCAAAGGTACAGTCAGCAACATCAATAAGCAAGAAAAGGTAATAATGGCTAGATTCAAAGAAAACCCAAAGTCTGACAGATGTTGTGAAATAAGGAAGTTAGAGAATGAGGAAATTAATAGTTTAACTTAAGCTGGTTTTTGAAGACAAAAGGGATGAATATATCAATTTCTGGTGAAATGATCCGAGTTTCTGCCTTAAAATTAACCCAAAAAAAGAAAGAAGCTATTTTTTGCATCTAGTGCATAGTTTGACAGTTTCAAAAGATCACACAACATCAAAACGAAAGCTATCAGTGGCAAATCCCATGATGTCGATGAACATGTTGTTGCTAATTGTAAAATGAAATTGACACAGCTATGTACAGGATATGATAAGATCGAGATTCATAATGCTGATGAAATGTCACTTGTGTTCCGAGTTTTTCAGATAAAACACTTGTAGTAACACATGACCTTTGCAAAGGTGGAAGGTTTTCCAAAGAGCGAATGCCATTTTTGCTATGTGTAATTGCTTAGGGAGAAAAGTTGAAATCACTGGTGATTGGGAAAGCTCAAGACCAAAATGTTTTGTGAAGATGAAGATTGAGAATTTGCTTATCACCTGGAAACACAGCAAGAAGAGCTCTATGAAAAATGCAGTCTATTATACTTGGATTAAGATCCTCAATGGTTATATTCTTGACGTTTTGCTACCAAACACAACTCCTGAAATTCAACCGCTGGACCAAGGAGTTATTTGTTTCCCTAAAAAGATTACCACAAACTGTTCTAAAGTCTATTGCGGTGAATACTGGGAAGTATACATGCAAATTTTGTGAAAGCGATCTCATTTTTGGAAACGGTGTACTATGTTTCTGAAGCTTAGTAGACAGTGAATACTGAGACTATAAAGAAACGCTTTATGAAATCCGGCTTTTCGGATCAAGAATTAAACTATGCACATGAGTTGCAAGATGAAGAATCAAAGAAACAAATATTTGAAATAGCAGGAATTACTTAGAGATTTCAATATTTAGTGAATGTCTATGATTTGATTGGATTTGACGATCATTTCGATTTTTTTGAGAATGGCAGAGAGAAAAATAGTTTTCAGTTGAAATTGGATGAAATTCGGGAAGCCCATAAAGGCGTTGCGGTTGAAGTAGCTGACGAGATTGAATCATAGGTTGAAGGTGCGGCTAAAAGTGAAAAAGTGCCATCCATGAATGAAGTGTTGTATATGATGAAGAAACTAAAATTTTTTGTCTTACAGAAAAAATCCAAATCGATAGAGACTTATTGTTGCTGAGAAAATGATGGATGGATATGCTTGGGAAAGTAGAAACAAAATGAAGCAAATTTTCATCTCAGACTCGTTAAAGAAATAGACATGTAAAACATAAATCGTACTGTTGACTGATGACATTGAAGTTATTGCTTGACTCTTAGATGTGAGAGATTAAAGAATAATAAATAAATATATTTAGTTCATACTTCGATTATATTTACAACTTTCGGTAGTAATAACGTTGATAGTCATTCATGAAGTAAAGACACCTACTAGTTTATTTTAGAAACAATTAATAAATTAACGATTTGTAAAATAGTTAAAATATATTAGGCTGTATAAGTTAACCACCTTTTGACTCAACCACTGGTGCCTAACTTAGACAAGTTGCACTGTATTAATAAATTTTCCTAATTATTTCTTGGTTTTAATATTTTAAAAAACAATTTTATTAAAACGACAAACTACTGATAAACCGGTAATACAAAAAAATTACCGAATTACCGGCAAATATGCAATCCCTACATCTGGTATAGACGCACTTCCTTTTCAATTTCTCTGTCACAATTCGGTATGTTGCATTGACGGTTACTTCTGACAGAGTAACGATTCCTCTAATGGACAAATTCCTATCTTCATCAAACAATTGTTTCACCCCAGCCACTTTCTCGTTAGTTGTTTCATTGATGGTTGCCCTGAGCCTTTCTTTCTTGTTGCTCCTTCATGTTCATTTCTTTTGTACTCCTTTGCAAAGTCCTGGATCCGTCGCAAACTCTTCACTCATCCATAGGCATTAAGCAGCAGCCTATGAATTTCTACAACAAAGAAAGAATTTTTAGATAGTATGGCAACGAAGAAATTGATTTTCTCAGTTATTGCATTCATTAGATGACTATTGACTTGTCAAAACTTTCAAAATTGTAAAGTGCAGAAATTTATAAAAAATCGATTTTTATTCTTAGTTACTGTTTTGAAAATATAAATTATGTATGAGGAATAATTATGTTATTAATAATACTTATTTATGTTACATATTAGGTTGGTCGAAAAATAATGGCGGTTTTTGAGCTTTATATTTTGTTTATCTACTTTGATATGTATATAAGTTTAAATGCATTAGTGTTAGATATTATTTGAAATCTTATGCCTAGCTGTATATTCCTATAGCCATTATTAACATATTGCTGTCATTTTTTAGAATATTTACGGTGCTAAATTAATAATGGAAAAAATTAAAGCAATTTTCTTGTACGAATTTAAACTGGGTCGTAAAGCAGCAGAAAACAATATCAATAAAGCGTTTGACAAGGGAACAGCTTCTGAGCGTACAGTGCAACGATGGTTCCGAAAATTTTCTGATGGAGATGAAAACCTTGAAGATGAAGAAGGTCGTGGTCCAGTTGTTGTGAACAATGACAATTTGAGGACAATGGTGGAAACAGATCCCCGTACAACAATCAGAGAATTTGCAGATGGGTTGGGCATTTAACAGTCCTGGATCACTTAAAACAACTTGGAAAAATCAAAAAACTTGATAAATGGGTTCCACATGACTTGAATGACAATTAAAAGAACCAACGCTATGAAATTTGTTCTGCCAATCATCTTCGCAATAAAAACGATCCATTTCTTGATCGTATTGTTACCTGTGATAAGAAATGGATCCTGTATGATAACTGACGTCGATCCGCACAGTGGTTGGACAAAGATGAAGTACCGAAACACTTTCCAAAACCGAAACTAACACCCCGTAAGGTTATGGTGACAGTTTGGTGGTGTGTTGCTGGAATCATCCACTATAGTTTCTTGAATCCAGGTGAAACAATCATAGCGCAGAGGTACTGTCATGAAATTGATGAAATGCATAAAAAAATGAAAACCCTTTGCCCGGGATTGGTCAATCGAAAAAGTCCCATCCTTCTTCATGATAACGCTAGACCTCATATTTCAAAAGTGACTTTTCAAAAGCTTAATGAGTTGGGCTATGAAACCTTGCTTCATCCACCATATTCACCAGACCTCTCGCCAACGGACGTCTACTTTTTTCAGGCATTTGTACAACTTCCTACGTGAAAAAATTTTCAAAAACCAAAATGATGCTCAAAATGCCTTCCAAGAATTCGTCGCTTCGAGAACCGATGCATTTTATGCTGATGGAATAAAACAACTTGTTTCTCGTTGTCAAAAAAGTATTGATGCCAACGGTTCATACTTTGATTAATAAACTTTTGTTTCTGTGAATTTGCACGTCTTTGAAGTTTGTGTCCAAAAACGGCCATTATATTTCGACCAACCTAATATATTATATGCACATATCAGAGGAACTGATAAATATAAGATTCATCATCGACATTACAAGATTAATCAATAGTTCTATAGTTAAAAAAAGGTATACAGGATTTTTGAAAATCGCTATTTTTTATAACACATTATACTTGTGGATCATCAGTCAAACAGTTCAGATATGGCGATTTTTATCTCTCTAGAGACCTAAGGAAGCATTTTATATGTATTAATTTTTTGGATCCAAAGATGATATGTAGGTATCCATGGGGGATTTCTTGGCCGTATATCCCTCATAATGCTTCCGAAAGACGTTTTCTGATTTGATTATTCATTGACTGAAGTGTGTGGAGCGAAATTGGCACTGTTAGGAATTAATAGTAAACGGAAAATTTTTGAAATAGACAATCGAAATTAAGTTAAATTAGTTAATTAAATATAATTTTTTAAAATACCGGTTTAACAAAAAAATAAAACTTTAGTAATTTAGTTCCACAATTTTTTTAAGAAATAATTAAATAAATTTATTAAAAATAAGTTTAATGTAAATAAAAAAAAAACAAATTGTTTTAATAATTGGCAGAATTTTTCCGGGAATTGAAAATCAGAGTGGAAATTCAGAAATCAGAAAATTATCAGAAAATCAACGCAATCCATCAATTTTTCAATATCCGATAATTAATTTTGATTATTAAATATAATTTAGTGATGGATATTTGTTCTCCAAGTGGTGTTCCCACAGATTCTAACATGGTGGCCTTCGCCACGAATTCGGACCACTTGATTTCGCGGCTGATTCCGGAACACTTGAAGAAAGATGATGATTTGGAAATGTTTATCTCGAA
>MQRK01227029.1:0-18991 GCA_001938485.1 Girardia tigrina
ATTCATATAATAAAATTGCTTAGTTTTAACTCATTATAACCTAATTTTCATATGGAAAATAATAGATTTACAAAATTATTATAGGTGGCCCATTACTTTTGCTCGCGACTGTATATACTTTGGTAAACAAAGCGATTTTTACATTAAATAAATTCTACTTGTTGATATTATGAATTCTGAAGTGAAACCTGGAGTTTAAACTAGCTTTAAATAAGATTATTTTGAATTAAAATCAAATTGAAAATTTGAAAAATTAATTAATTATATTAGATTTGAATTAAAATTTTATTAATATTTGTAAAAATATATTTTCTAATTTTGAATTAATTTAATTATATAATTAAAAGATTAAATATTTAAAAAATAAAAGATTGAATATTAAATATAACGTATTTTCAAAATTTCTAAAATAATAAAATATTAAAAATGATTTTTTAAAAAAAAACTAACCAAAATTAAAAAAGTAGCATATAAGATTTCAGTTGAAAAACAAAATTATAAAAACAGTATAAAAAGATTAAAGTAAAAAAACATATTTAAACATTAAATATTTTTTTTAAAAAATTTTAGAGTTTAATGCTCTTTATGAATGCTTCTTTTTGACTTGATTAAAATTATAAATGGATGAAAAATTAATTGAAAATAGAGATCAGCAGATTAATTATCAATTAGGAAAATAGTTGAAAAATTTGTTTGAAAGTGTTTTTATAATAAAGATATAATTTGAGTAAAATTAATTCTGATATTGACGTCACAAATACTTCTCACAGGTAACATAATTTATTTTACTCTAAATTTAAATAGTATCATAATTTAAATTGATTAATAATTTAAAGAGATATTATTGGTCAAATTTTGAATTTAAAATTAATAAAATGTATTTAAAATTGAAGCGGATTTACTTTATCTATTTTGAGTATTAATTAATGGATTGTAGTGCCTGATCAACAATGACTCACAAAACTGCCATACGTAGAGTGAATCAAAATTTGTTTGTAAAATGGAGAAATCATCTCACAAAAAATGTGAGCTTCTATACTTACAACAAATGAAGTGATGAAGCACCTTACTCTATCGACTCAGCTGTGAATGCTCCCTAGTCCGAGTTTTGTTTTTTGTTTTTATTTAAAAATCAATTTTAACTTTTTTTTAATGTTATAACTTTTTGTAATAATTTAATTTTTTAAAATTTTTAAATTAAAAAAATAATAAATTATTTAGGGGAGTGAAATTTTTAAATAAATCCTCATATAAACAATATGCATTTAAGTTATATATCTTCCTTAACATCTTTATTTGTGTTTGTTTTCTTATCTGATAAATTTTCACAGTTTTCTTACACCATTTTAATCTTTACATTTTTCTTGCTATACAAAGTAAAAATTGAAAAATTAAAGTCTGATATAAGAAGCATGTTTTCTGATCTCCACCCCATGTATGTGCCTCTCGCATATTATTGAATTGATCTAATCTTTAATCTTGAGTTGAGCGCTTTCCTGCTATATTATTTTTAAAAAATCATCAAAGGAGGCAGTTTCTCCAAAAGGCCATTCAGTATCTATTTTCAAACATCATTTGATTTGTTGTTTCTATCTTCCTGAGATTTTCTTATCCTTCTTTTGGTTATCTCTTCCATCTGTTGGTGTATGTAAGAGTGATAGAGTTATCAAGTTAACAATAAATTAAAAACAAGAAGATTCTCTTTATAAAATATTTTATTTATTATATACAATTATTACACGTTAATAGAAACCTTAACTTATTTAACGGTTTGATTTTTGATAGAGTGAGAAGAGGATGTACTCTTGCCCACGTATTGATTTTACTAAAATAATATATAAAAATATATTATGAGAAATATATATATAGTTATAATGGCTTTTAGCACCTTTAATTCGCCTTTTCGATTTGACTTTAATTCGGATCTGTCTTTCAAAGATTAATCGTGTTTTCTATCTCGCGATCTTTATATAACGCTCGATAATTTATTCAAATATAATTCGATCTAGACACGATCGGATTTCTTTCGTTCTAAATTTGATCTTGTAAATAACTAGTCCTTGAACTTTCTAACTCTCTCTCTAAATTTGATCTAGTCCTTGAACTTTCTAACTCTCTCTTTACAACTTTTATATATAATTAGGAGGGGTACTTTTCTGATCTTCTTCTTTCTTTTTATACTCTTTTTATATCTTTAAATTCCCTCTATTTATTCTTAAATAATTTTAATTACTGTTTTCCTCAAAACATTTCTAAATTTATTCTAAGTTATTTACACTTTGATTTATTTTTATTCTTATTATTTATATATATATATATATATATATATATATATATATATATATTATATTTATTAAGATAAATAGGGTAAACAAAATTTATTTAACCCAATGATTAAAACAAAAGTTACATTAGATTAATTTTCATACTCAACACATCGATTCTGATCTTTTATCTAATATTTCAATTTCTCTTAAGTTTTACAAATCTAGAATTTATATGATTTTTTCCAGCTCCTAACTGACACTGTTTTTTATGAGTCGTGTTGATTCATAATACCTGTGGTATTCGTTCTTTAAATTTAAAAACTTTTAGAAACTATTTTATTTTTCTATAATTGCTTACAACCTTTATTTTCCTTTTTCGAAATAAATGTAAAAATTATAATTGATTGTAAAATACATTGTAAATCGTCCATTATGTATACAATACGCACCAGAATTTTGGTCCACTATACACACGTGTTCGTTATACTAAAACACAGTTTTCTTATACCAATATCTTTAATTTTTTCTTGCAATACAAAAGTAAAAATTAAAAATAATAATATTTGTAATTACACTTAATAATGTGGTAGATTTTTCTGTTTTTCTGTTTTTTAAAATAATTTTTTTGTGGTATATTTAGTAAACAGAATTGTATATTATGTTGATGGAATATCTCAAATTTTATAATTTATATGTATTTGTTGTTTAAATTAATAAATATTGACAAATATTTATATTTTTCATAGATGAAATATTTATGATAATAAATATAAAATTATATTTTTTATATAAATAAATAAGGCATTAAATAAATTTTAAATAAATAAGAGAAGAAAGAAAGATAGATATTTAGAAGGAATTAATAAATAATAAATTTAAATTAAAAAATAAAATTAATTAATTAATAAAACACCTAGTATAAAAGGTCATTATTAATTAAGTTTAAAAGTGCAAAAAAAGGTTTTTAAGAGAAGAAAGAGTTAAGAGCTCAAGTTGAAAGAATTTGTTTATTTATTAAAGAGAGAATTTTCGTCTTGACGACGTCTAAAGAACGTCGCATAATTTAGAGATCAAGGAAGTATATAAAGAACAAAACAGAGTTAAATACTCAGTGTTGAGTCGAAAGAGTTCAATAATATTTTCACTGAAATAGTGCAAGATTAAAGAAAAGTTTGAAACGGCAATAACACTTGTTGGAAAACAAAGAATCATTAAAAAGTAATTGATTAAAAATATTAAATAATTATTAAATACTATATTTATATATTCACGCTGTAAAGTGTGACTTAAACCTCTAAAATCTTAATCAACCCGAGTTGTTGCTAAGGCTCTCGGAGTTCAAATATAAAATCGGCCAGGGGCCAAATAAAACTTCGTTCTTTTAAAACACCTTTGACTTATTAAAAATTGTAATAAATTGTAAATATAAAAATATATTTTATAAAATAAAATCAGAATTTTTATCAGTCTTAAATAAAAAACACAACTAACACTCAACAATTAGTACATCCCTAAATTAATTCAAAATCAAATTGGTATTTGTTAAACTTAAATCTAAGTATTTTAAAAAATGTACCAATTGAATTAATATATTAAAATTTTAAATTACATTAAAAATTAAACATAACATTCGAAAATTTAAAAATTACATTTAAAAAATATTTTAAATCTTTTTACTTTAAAATTAAATTATTTTCAATTAGTAGGAATTAAAGAAAATACTAATCAGACATCTGAGTAGGAGAGACACGATCCGAATCAACATACAACATGCAAAATATAAAACAACAAACAATTCTAAACATTCCTCATAGTAAGGGGAAACTGAAATAATCGATAAAAGATCGGAATCAATATAAGAAATAATTAAGATGTGACTTTGATATTTTAAAATTAAAAATACTTGTTATTATTTTTAAATTATAAATTTGTGCCCAGTATTCAGAGATTGAATTTTAAAAAGCACGAATATTATATCTACGTTTGTTTTCTAAAAAAAGAGAATTTTAAAAAAGTTGTCTTTAATTCCAAAATAAACTGTCATAACTTAAATTCCAGATTTTTTTATTAAATAGTTTTTCAAAAAAAATTTTCATATTAAATTGTGTAATGTAATAATTTGTTTATTTATATTATAGTAATAATCAGCTAACTGCATATTTTAAATATTTCAGTTAATTTTTAAAAATGATTACTAATTTATTTTGATTTATTATAATATTATAGAAGAATTTCCAATGGCTCTTAATGTCTCAACGAACGTTTCATCTAAGATTCTTACCGGTTTGTGCATTAAAAGATTCCCGTATTTACTGCCACCACTGACTTCACTTGAAGCTGAAATTGAAGCGTTCAATAAAAAGCGAGAATTCGAAAAGTCAGTGATGTCTGACTTTGAATTAAAAAAAGCTAAAGAAGATAAAACTCAAAAAGAATTTATGGAATCGGCCCAAAAAGGCAAAGACAAATTAAAATTAGAAGCAGAAATAATAAACGTCAAAGAAAAACTCGATATTTGGTTGAAACAATATAAGAAAATCAATTTTGAAAATCAATCAAGTTCGTTTTGTTTACGGTTTGATATTGTTCAATATTCAAAAAAAATTTTACTTACTGAAAATGATAGATTTAAAAAATCCAATACATTTCAAAAACCCGAACATAAGTGTCTTCGCGTTTATCCTACATTAATACACAAATTAAAGGTATTGGACTGTTATCAATTAATCGTTGATGGTGAACACTTACTAAAATAATTTTGGTGAAACTTTAAATGTTCCATCGACAGACCAATGTACCTGTAACATATATATTATATATGTAAGTGAGCTAATAAAAGCATGGCAAAATATCACAGATTTATTTGAGAAAATTACATGGGATTAAATGTATTTTTGGGATGTAATAAATACATGGTATTTCATTTCTATATACAGTCCACCCTCGGTTTTGGGGCAAAAAATATCAAATTTTGCCCCAAAAACCAAGAATTCGCCAAAAACCAAAAAATTAAAAAACATCGATAAACTAAATACAATTTATTCCAATTTTTTAAAATAATCAGTTATTGTTTTCCCAAATTTCCTTAAAAAATTATTAAATTGCATTCTAAACTTGATGTATTCTTTTTGAACATCAAAAGATTATTCAATAACATTTTCCAATTCTTTAAGTTTTTCCCATCCCAGCTTTAGTTTATCATAACGAACTTTTTCACAAATTTCAGCTGTTCCGGAATCCTCCAGCGGTTCTGATAAATTTTCTTCATAAACTTCAACAATAACGTCCTCTATATCTTCCCCAAGCATATGAATTTTCATATTTTGGTTGGTTTCTTCTTTTTTGGAAAATGCCTTTTTGAAACAATTAATAATCGATTCTTTGGATATTAACTCTAGATCTTAGGCAATTAAAAACTTCCAAGATCAAACTATTAAGCTCTTTATATTTATTAAATGGATTTTCTTTCATAGCTTCTTCCGATTTTTGTTTGTCACATTTTCTTTCATCCCAAATGTTAAGAATATTGTTTAAATTCTTTTTAATTCTAAAAATTGCACCTTTACTTGTAGAAAATTTTTCAATTAATTTTCTCACTGTTGTTTTTCCATCCTTCAAACATTTCGCAATTTCAAATTTTTCGCTCAATGTTAGTTTTTTCGTCATTGGGGATAATGTTTTTTTTACAAAATTTACTATAAATTTAAACAAAATTTAACATAAAATTTAACAAAATTTTTTTAAAAAAAAGCTTGTAATATTTTAAATTTGGGGAAATTTTGATACTTATTTCAGACCAAGATTAAATATTATTTTTAGTTTAAAAAATATGCCCCAAAAAACGAAACATAATTGTACTTTTGGAATAAAAACACAATATAAATAATATGTAATAGTGTGATTATCTTAAAACTTGCCCCCCAAACCAAAATTTCCCCAGAAATCAAGGTGCCCCACCATAACGAATACCCCGGAAACGATGGTGGACTTTTCCCAATATTTCAATTCTAAATATCCATTTCTTATAATTTAGATTTTTTTAAAAACAAATCAGAATTATTAAAAATCTAGTTTTTAGGAGATTGTTTTTTTAATTTTCTTAAATACAAATTAAAAATGTATACCCAAAAATTTATATATTTATTATGAATGAAAAATTTTTTAATAAATAAAACATGAGTTATTAAATAAAGGGCTGTCTCTGACGCGCTTTCTCAAACCATTCCAAAATATGATTGAAGAATCATTGTTTGTGGAGAGAACACGATCGATACATTCCATAATCGACAAATTCGGAAATTCAATTCTCACATCACTAAATCTTGAAATTGAACCATTGAAATGAATTCTTCAATGGGATTCAACTCCCGGAGAATATGTGTAAGAAATTTAAATGTGACATTATTTTCTGTTAGAAAAAACCAGGGCTGCGGAGTCAGACTAAAATTGCTCGACTTCGACTCCGACTCCAACTCCTATATTTTTAAAATGTCCGACTCCGACTCCAACTTCGATTCAGCCTTCGACTCCAACTCCGACTCCTTTTTTGGTCAGTTTATAATATTTGTTATTATTTTGTTCGGAGTCGAGTTTCACGACTCCGACTTCGACTTCTCCAAAAATGCTTAAACTCCAACTCCTTGACTCCAACTCCGACTCCGCAGCCATGGAAAAAAAACAACGTTGATATTGTGAAATCTTGCACTGTCAATGATTAGAATGGAAGTTGGATTTTTTCTGAAGTATGGAAGTATTTTCATTCTCCTAAACTCCACAAAGACATCTGAATTGAACGCTCCAATTATTCTCTCATATGAAATAATACCGTTTATGCAAATAGCACAAATTAGGCTTCTGTTGACATTTTTGTTTCCTGGTACGTGAATGTACGCCTTTTGTCCAGCTAACGAATACCCGTCTAATACCCGTTCATTAAATCCGGTCTTGTGAAGAAAAATCATGTTATTTAATGAAATGTTCGACATTTCTGATACATAAATCACCCTTTCATATATTCTTTCAATAGTATTTCTTTCTTCTGGAATTAGCGAAATTCTTTTTCTAGTGAAACTTAATTTTTTTAATTTTTCTGCAAATCGTTGATAAAGATAGGGTTACATCCAACTTTACGACAAGTTCATCTTTTATCTCACGTTGGTTGACACGAAATTGTTACAAGAAATGGTTTTGAAAATTAACTGCTCACAATTGGAAAATGTTGAATTTCGTAACGAACACGTATTTTTACATTTTGTGCTTGATGATACGAATGCCACACGTAAAGAATGATTTTTAAGTATTTTAGACACGGTTTTTTTGTCGATATTCGTCAGACGAGCAATGTTGGTTATGTTTTGCTGGCCATTGCTTGACAAACTCATTAAGAAGTCATTTATATCTTAAGTTATAAACCTTCTTTATTTTCTTTATGTCGTTTTCATTTTGAAAATCTAAATTAATGTAATGGGTATATAGAAATGAAAAACCCTGTAAAATTTAAATAGATTAAAGACTAAATTTTCCGTATATCGGCTATAAAACATTGAATATTTTGGCTTCCCATTGTTAGATTTGAACAAATAAAATATCATTTTCCATTTCATGATCTAACTTCTGTTGGAAAAATTCGAAATTGCATCAATAATAGGCAATTCTTTTTCTTTAAAATGAAATTTATTCCTTTTTTCATTAAAAGATCGAATCATTTTCCTTTATTGTCCACCCCTCCATGTTTTTCGGGTCTTAACAAAGTAATTAACAAAAAACAAAATTGCCTTGCTTGCGAATCTTTTGCATGTATTTTAAACATATGAACCTGCTCTATGTATAACTTCAAATGATTCTGCAAGGTCCTCTTGCACTTGACTTGGATATTCATCGACTTAAGGCTTCATATCCTTATCTTATAATGTTTTTTAAATCACCGAAATTAGTTGTCATTATTACAAATTCATAACCGCCAGAACCATGTTTAAAAATAAACCGAACTCATTTGTATTGTTAATAAAAATGATTATATTCTTAAGACTTTCCCGGGTAGAAAATATTATACCTAATATATCTATTAAAAAATCAAAATAATCGGCAAATAAAAAGAAATAATAAAGAATATGTTGTATTCCTTTTTTATTAAAAGATCGAATCATTTTCCTTTAAAATGAAATACAACTCTTTGTTTTCAATCCTTTAATATTCAAATGAAATTCAATTATGTTTGATTAAAACGAAATTTACTTTACTTTTTAAAAAATTAGTTATATTTTTACATTTTTATTATTATGGAATTTTATTATTATATTTATATTTTATTATTTTATTAGCGTAAAAATAATAGAAGTTTTGAGATAAATATTACAAACTAAAAATATACACGAACCCGAAAAGGGCAACTAACTTAACACAAATGCTTGAATAATCATCTTCTGAATCAGAAACGAGTATTCAAAATAATATAGTGCCTAAGAAAAGGACGAGTAAAAGGTTTCGTATCTATGATGAAGATTCTCCTTTTAAGTTACGTGAAAAATTAAGCAAGGAAAATCAAGGAGTCATTCCTATAAAAATTAAACGAAAACAGGCGAAAGTGTTTTATAAGTGCAATTTACCAAAGTTTAAAGATAATCAATACAATAACGACATTCTCTTATGATTCTACAAGTGTTCAGATAATCTTATTTCGAACTAGAGCTGAACATATTCATGATAGAAAAAATTTAAATAATTTAATTAAAAAATTTAATTTTAATTATGGTAGCCTAAAAGAATTTTAGAAATTTTATATGAACGAGGAATTGAAAAGAAAAAAAAATCCGTCGATAATTCAATTAAAGAATTTTCTAACTAAATTGAAAAAGAAAAAATACGGACCAGTTTAGCAGTGTTAGAAGAAAAACTGTAAGAAAAAAAACGTTTCTAAATCAGATGATGCTTTTAAGTAGAATATTCTATTCATTAAGAGTACAACAGTAATAAAAGTGATGAAGTTGAACAAGAAAGTTTTTTTTCACAACCAAAAGTCTATTGTGTATCGCTAAAGACAGAAAAAATCTAAATGGCGATGCCACTTACAAAATGAATTCACAAGGCTTTTCGTTCTTAATTTTTGGTTCGAGCGACTCAGACCCGTATTTTCATTCATATGGATTTGCAGTCTGTGTACATGAAAAGACTGCTGACTTTCATGTACACAGCGAAAGTATAATGGCGAACAGCACATGCAAGATTACAGGAAGGCGAACAAGGACGTTCGGAGGTTACTGAGGAGAGCCAAAGAGGATTGGGCAGAAGAACAAGCAAAATTGACAGAAAGTAGTTTTGAAATAAACAATTCTAGAGGACCATTCAAGACAATTAAAATACTGACCGAGCCAGGAAGAAAACAAATAAGTTTAATGGAAGGTCAAGATGGATACGTACTTACAAAAAGTACAGAGATTGCTCAAAGGTGGAAAGATTACTGTAGCGAACTATACAACTCTAAAGCAGATGGCGACAGGAGCGTTATCTCTGAAGATGTGGAAGCAAAGGGAGATTACGAAGATCACGAATGCGAAATTTTAAGATCAGAAATAGAGGCTGCCATAAAAGGTTTGAAGAGGAACAAAAGCCCAGGAATGGACAACATCAGCGAGGAACTAATTTATAATGGAGGCGAAAATACAGTGACCGTTCTCGAAGCAATATGTAACAAAATTTTAAGTAGTGCACTTTGGCCCTCACAATGGACTGAATCTATCCTCATTCCTATACCAAAGAAAGCAAATAGTAAAAAGTGCAGCGACTTTAAAACAATTAGTTTGATCAGTCACGCATCAAAGGTTGTGCTGAAAGTGTTACAAAGAAGAATCACACCGAAAGTGGAACAAGTTCTTAGCGAGATTCAGGCAGGCTTCAGAAAGGACCGCAGCACTACGGAGCAGATAACCAACCTAAGACTGATTTGTGAGAAAACCAGAGACCACAAAAGAATAATTTATCATAACTTTATAGATTTCAAAAAAGCTTTTGACAGGGTGTGGCACGAAGCACTATGGCACACTATGAATAAACACAACATATGAATACAGATTACGAAAATTATTAAGAGCCTTTACGAAGACGTAAAGACAAAAGTGTTGACAAGTGAGCAATTTATCGACTGGTTTCAATCATCAGTAAGAGTAAGACAAGGTTACATCCTTTCACCAACACTGTTCAACCTTTTCCTTGAAACAATTGTTATGGAAGCAATAGACGATCTAGACGATGTTGGAATAAGTTGCGGAGGCACAAGAATAACCACCTACGATTTGCTGACGACATAGACCTAATCAGTAAAGATGAGACAGAGATTCAGGAACTCAGGAATAGATTATACAAAGCATCAAAGAAATTCGGAATGGAAATCAACAGTCAAAAAAGCAAAATAATGGTTTCAGGAAACCATAACAATGAGATTAAACTGGAGATCGACATTGAAGGGGAGAAGCTGGAACAAGTTAAGAGTTTCAAGTACTTAGGCTCTACTATCACAGAGAACGGGGGAAGCGAAGAAGAAATCAAAAGCCGGATTGGTATTGCAACAAGCGCAATGATTAAACTTAGCACAGTGTGTAACCTCAAAGAAATCCATCTCAAGAGGAGAATAAAGATCAATAAGGCTATTGTCTGGGTAACACTCCTCTATGGATGCGAGAGTTGGACAATAAATCAGAAGAGCATGGATAGACTTAAAGCGTTTTAAATGAAGTGCTACAGGAGAATGCTGAAGATCACGTGCAAAGAAAAGAAGACAAACGACTTTGTCTAGAGGAGAGTGATAGATATACTAGGTAAAAGACCGGAATCAATAGAAGAGACCATCAAAAGAAGGAAGCTGAAATTCTACGGACATCAAATAAGAAAATAAGCACTAACAAAGGTTATGATTGAGGGAAGAGTGGAAGGAGAAAGACCAAGAGGAAGACCGAAGAGGCAATGGATAGACGATTTAAAAGAATGGAGTGGATTGAGTATGGAATATTTGAGGAAAGAAGCTTCAAATAGAGAGATGTGGCGAAGGCTTGTTTATAATTGGGTGCCCCAACGGCTAAGGTCAAAAAGAAAGAATTCAAAAAAACATGTTTTCAATGCTAAAAAATTACAATATTTAAAGAAAAAGCTTGGCACGAAGAAGTATATGACTGTCCAGTATTTTTCAAAAATTATGTCTGCAAGTATGTTGTCGCCATTTCAATTAAAACTGGTCTTTGTGAACCACCTGTTACTGCTAAAAATGTACCAATTGGAGAAAAATTGAATCGTGGTAGACAAACTAAGACTAAAAAGCTTTTATCATTTAATAAAGGATAAAAGATAATCTTTAATCCATTAACTTAGTTTTTTAATTAAAATTTTGTACTAAAGTTTGTTTTATATATTTATCTTTTTTTCATTGTTTTATCTAGCATTTCGTATTATTTTATTTATTGTTTATTTGGTACTTAATGAATATATTATATGCTTAGAATTTATTGTACAAAATACTTAATTTTTAAAAAACCTGTTTTTATGCTGACTTTTTTATGCGACTTTTTTTACTGTAATCATTTTTTGAAATTAATATTTTTATGACCAATACTAAAATCACTCAATATCTTTGATTGTTGTTTTATTATTAATAGACCATTATTCTAACAAACTTCAATTCCTTATTGTCAATCAGAAATTATTCGATAACGATTATTATGAATGGTTTCTTCCGGTTTTTCAGTTTCAAAAGAATTTTCCGAGTTTGAAAAAAGTAATTATCTGATTTCTATTAACATTCACATTATAAAGTGGTATTAGCAAGCTGAAAGTTTTGTAACAAAAATCGATCAAGTTAGTATATCGAAATTGCCATCATATTGTCACAAATATCAACATAAAAATGAATTGATTAAAGTGAGATAGATTTAGGAAAATATTAACTAATTCTCAATTTTTAGGTATTCTTTTTAAATGGTTATGTTCAACGAAACTTTTGTCTTGATGATGATATTATTAAACCAAATGATAGTATTTCAGGTACAGCTTGGGTTACACTGGACGATCTACGAAAATATGTCTCTAAACCAATTTTTTTAAAGATTATAAATTCATTTGTTAAGGAGTTCTGATGCATTTAAATATAATTTTGTATTTCATTTCAGTTGTTTATGTTGAACAAATCGATTTATTTTTATTTTAAGAATTTTGAAGTTGGTAGTTTATTACAAATGTTCACTTTCTTTTTTCTTACCCTTACCATTTATACTGTGGGTCGGTTACTATATGACCAATTCTGTTTGAAATCCGTACGTTCAGTCTGTTGGTACTGTCACGGATTGTGTGCTCTCAGAGTTCCCAATCCTACATTATTATAAGTAATCTAACCTCATGAGTAAATCTGTCGGTCTTTTGTAGAGAAAATACATTTTGTGGTAGGTTGAGATTTGTTTGCTGGTGAATTTTATGTCTGTTATTTTATTCGTTGTATTCTGTATTCTACTATTTTTAAATGATGATGTTGAGAAGAACGTAAATTCCCCAAAAAAATGCTTGGTGTTGATGAAATTTATTAGCCTCACTGATAATTAAAACTGTTTAAAAATAAAATTTTTAATAAAAAACAATAAATAAGAACAGGACATCATGAATTCATTATTTTTTAATTTTGTTTGTGTTAGTTGCGTATTAGAGGTTCTTGGAACATCCTCGGAATTATTATTAAGAGTTACTTCAGACATTATATTTAAAACTCAAAAAATATTAATTATTAACAATTTAATTAGATCTTAATTTTAGTAATTTCTTCTTTCAATTTACATATTTAATTATATATAAATTTTAATTTTTCCATATTTAATTGAACCTAATTTCAAAATTTTTCCTAACATTGAATTTATATCGTTTTAGATATTCGAAAGAGAATTCATTTTTATTAGCATATACAGTAAAACCTCTCTATAAGGAATTATTTGAGACCGAGAAAACTACCTCTCTATAATGTTGAATAATGAATAATGTAAATATGTTATTGAAGTATTTTTAAAAATAAATCAAAAGCAATAGTTGAATTCTATTTATTAAAAAATTGAAATATTATAATTATTTATATTTTATTAATATTATTTTTAAAGCGAAGTTTAAAATTAAGGTACATTAAAATTATTTAATTTTAAAGTTCAGGCCTAGAGGCCAAAGTATCCAAAAAAATATTTGTGGAAGATGAATCTCTAGGAGTCAAAGATCGAAAAATCGGACTAGCAAAATTAAAGTCTGCAGGATGCAACAGATATATAAACACTGTCGCTAGAATGCGCAGTTGTTATTTTTTTTAATTTTTTTGAAAAAGGAACGAACGCAATTTTAAATTTATCAAGAAGCTAATTTATTTTGGAAGTCAAGGAGCAAAAACTTTGAAAAGAAGATATATCTTACTAGAAAATTTGAGGAAGAAAGATATATTTAAAGGGCGAAGAATCTTATTGAAAGAGGTGGTTTAAATTTCTCGGAAGAAGAAAGCAATTAAAGGAAATTATTTTGGAGTGAATTGATTTGAGAAATTCATTTGGATTAGCTTAGCGGGTTATTACAATTTTATAAGTAAAAATCATTTTAAACATTTTAATTTCTTAAATTAAATTTGACTAATATCATATTTTGTATCTAAAATTCTAAAATCATTGTCAAACTGAATTTACTAATTGGAGAACTCTGATTAGTGAAAAATCAATTGATATAGGCAATCTTTCATCTTTATGATTTAGTATTTCTACTATTGTAAAAAATGTATTAAAGAAATAAATCTTACTTAAAAACAATTCCTTTGGTTTTTGAAATTAATTTAAAGAAAAATTTTGTTGAATAATTAAACTACGATCAAATTTTTAGTTTAAAGCACCAGTTAATCTTTAAATCTAAAGATCTTATCTTGGAACTCCACTAAGAAAGGCGAACCAGAGAGAAATAAAAATAATTTTTGTTTGGTTTCCGAAAGTTTAATATACTTCTTCGGAGACCCAACAATAAGAAAAGTTGCTTATAGAGAGGGAAGGAATATAAAGTAAATTAATGAATAATAGAAAAAATAATGCTTTGAATCTATTGGTTGCTTGACCTGACCTGAATATCCGATAGCCCCACATATTCCTTATCGCTCACCATATGAGTGCTAATTCGACCGTTTGTTGCTTAACTTCGGAGATTGTTGTATTCAATAAACGTAATTACGAATGTTTACTTTTTTAGCTTAAAATAAATTTTTAAAATACAGTCAACCTTCGTTATAGCGTCACCCGTTATAACGTTACCCCCGCTATACGTCACTCATATAGTCTACCTTTTGCTAACTAAGTACCGACTTAAGATTTGAAATCATTCTGTGTGTCAATAGATTACGTATTTTTTCTATACTACATTTTATATAGTAATACAGTAATATTGGAAAAATACAAATTTTTAAACTAATTTTACAATTTTTACACACATATTTTTACAATTTTTTACGCTAAATGGAAAATACAATAAAAAACTATAAAAAAACATTTATTGATAAAAAATTATATCGGTTATCGGTTCAATAACAAGATTCAATTTCTTTTTCAAATACAATACGTACCAGACATGCTGACACTGTTTAAGCTTCACAGAAGTACAACAAGTGCACCATACATCGTATATGGACGCTAATTCCGAGCGAGTAAACACAAAAAATACCTGAAATACAGATTTTTAAGTTCATTTATGTTTTTAGCTTTTTGTATTTCCTTTGGTTTCGTGATGTTTAAAGCATATATTTCTTTGATATCTTCAACAAATTGATTTTTAGCCACTAGAGAGTCATCGAATATACATTCATGTCCATCTTCAAAATTATATTGTATTAAAACTGAGCCGGAATATTTTTTGGCAACAATATGTATATGTCTTCATCACCTTGTTATATTTTTTATCTCTCTGAATCCATATTCGACTTTCATCATTATAACCAACTCATTCATGTGATTTCCATTGGTTTACCGTTAGTTTCTTAATTTCTTTCGTATTATTATTGTTATCCATTTATAGATAAATTTTAATCAATTTTTAATATTGGAAATAAATTTAAAAAACTAATTAATAAAAACAAAAAATCACCAATTTAAAATATATTATCTATAAATTTTTATTATTTTAAAAAATTTCGAAGAAAGTTGAATTATATTTAGCGTATGAAATTTTAAAATAATAGCGTAAAAACTGCAAAAGTTAACTTAAAAAAATTAGCGTTCTAATTATAAAATTAGAATACAAATTCGCCTTTTTTATTGTATTTTCCACTTAGCGTAAAAAATTGTAAAAATATGTGCGTAAAATTGTAAAATTTGCATAAATTTTGTAAAATTAACGTATGTAGTACGCCCCAATAATATGTAAACCACATCAAAAGAAATAAACTATTTAAAAGTTTTTATTATAATAAATTAATAAGTATTATTGAGGGCCTTGACCTTGCATGGTCTTAGCCAATTGCTCAATGTCAGCAACATATTTTGTTACTTTGAGTTTTACACAATTTTCTAAATGTTCAGGTGTTAGGCAACTTCGTTGTGAACTTAACACTGCATTCATGTGAGAGACAATTTGCTCACAGGAATAAGTTGAACCAAAAGCCGAAAGAAGAGCAAAGTTAATTTTCTCTAAACAGATGAAAGATCTCGGGAGAGATCTCCAACAGTTGAGAATAGCACTAGATTTTTCCAAATTTTAGTCTTTCAAACACTTTCTTAGTTTAATAAATTTTTGTATCCATATTTCTGTAGACCCAAATTCAACCTGTTGAATTTCAAAATCATCAATATCCATGAAACTAAAAAGTTCCAATTTGATACTTGTCAAATCATGCATGTCTACCTTAATGAGGTATGAAAATAAGGGTCCATGAATATGGAAGTCTTGACATCGTTTATCAAATTCTACTTTGAGTGCTTCAATGTACTCTCTAAAGTCATTTTATTCACTTTAAATTTATTTGAATGATTCTTCAAATTTGTGAAATATTTGAATGCTTTTATGTAGATGTCATGCGTAAAAACGTCGAGTTAGCTCGAAAACCTCTCCAATAGTTGAAAAGATCAAGTACTGTCTGACCATGTCCTTGTAGTTTCAAAACCAGCGTACTTAAATGTGTATTTATGTCAGTCAGAAACATCAACTTTAACAAGCAGTTTACATCATTTAATTCAGGAAATGTTTCTGTTTTTCGTCAATTAACATCTTAATTGCTTCAAGACAACAAACAAATCTAGTTAAAACTTTATCTCGACTAATCCAGCGAACATTGTTGTATAACAGAAGATCTCCATATTCACACTCAATATCTTGTAGAAGAGACTTGAATTGCCTGTGAACCAGTAAAGAATTAGAAACCAGAAAGTTGATTATCTTAACAACAATTGTCATCACTGAGACCAAATTCACAGATGAGGTCTTTGCACATAAGGTCTCCTGATGTATAATACAATGAAAATTTAACAATTTGCATCCAACAAGATTTTCAAGAAGTTTTACAAAGCCTTTCTTCTTGCAAACGATTGCAGTTGCACCATCGGTTGTAACACGAAAAAGTTTGTTTAAGTCGATGTCATGTTTAGCAAAATAACTAATAAAAGCAGTCAAAATATCTTCTGCTTTGGTTGTATTATGAAGGGATAATAAGCAGCATAACTCTTCATAAATGTGATTATTCTCATGATATCTTGCTACTACAGTTAAGTTGGACAAATCATTTAAATCAGAGCTTTCGTCAAGAGCGATACTAAATACTTGGGATTGCTTTAATGTAATTGATTGTTTAATTGTTACATTTTCAGCCAAGTCAGTTATGCGTCTTTCAATTGATCTTGGAGAAACCGGTGTTTCTCTAATTCTAGAGAATATAATCTCATTATTTTGTAAATCACCGAACAAAATTTAAACACTGCGCAAAAAAGTTTCTTTGATGTAAATTTATTTGAATGATTCTTCACATTCTCCGTCTGTAAAAGGTTTACCTTACAAAGCCACACATTCAGCAGTTTTGTAGCTACATTCAGTTTCTTTATTCTTCGTTCCAACTGCTTGTCTCAAAATACCAGTTTGTTTTTTAAACCAAAAATAGCTTTTTTTGATGGCTTCACTTTTCTCTTCTGAGGTTGTAAACTTAGATTGATGTTTAGTTTGAAAGTGTCTTTGTACACTCGATGTGCGACACACAACACTTTCTCAACAGAAAGCACAAACAGCACGATCATTCTGTTCTACAAATCCATATTCATTTGTCCAATTTTCTTGAAATGGGCGTTGATCAAGTTTCCTTTTCTTTGGAAACTCTTCCATATTTTACCACCAAATTCAAAAAAAGTAATTTTATTTCATTATCTTTAAAATAAATGAATTTTAAATTAACAATATTTAATATAAAAATTTTAAAATAAAATTTAATATTTAAGTTAATATTTTAATTTCAATATTTAAATTTTAATATATAAAATTTAATTTAAAGATAATTTGATTTCTAAAATTTGCTTTCTAAGTTATTTAATAAAATGCTAAGTTTTTATTTTAAAAATGCTAAGTTTTATAATAACAATGCTAAGTTATTTAATAGAATGCTAAGTAATTAATTTTTTTAAATTTTTAAATTATTTTTTAGCATTTAAAAAAAATTGTTTATATAATTGATATGAGAATCCCATATTTCGCGAATAGTTACGAGAAAAAAATCTCAAAATGCAAATCTCAAGTTCAGACATACTTGAATGCATTGAAATCAGAAAAGTATGGGCAATCGACCTTTAGCCTTGGAAAGCTTGAAGAATGGTGTCTGAACTATTTTCGTAAAGAAGGTGATAATGAAGATTCTGCAGTTGTTATCGGCTATCAAGTTGTTATTCATGATGATTTTCATGAATTGAATTGTGATCTTAATGAGAATTGTTTTCAGGTTGTGATTTCTACTTCGCGTCTCATTCGAAATATGTCTTTGTCAGATAAGTTACATACCGATGCTATTTATAAGCTTGTTTATGAGGGTATGTCCGTGCTTGTTATAGGAGTAACTGACATGAATTTACAATTTCATTCTTGCTGTATTGCTTTATGTTCAAATGAAAAACAAAGAGATTTTGACTTTGTTTTTAAAACTATACGTCGACAGGCAGAATTGTTAAACTGCACTAATAATTTGTTTAATTTCAGATGCATCGAATGACATTCGAAATGCATTCTTAGATGTATTTGGAGTTGATAAGATACTGGTGATTTGTTTGGCTCACATGCGAAGAAATACAGTGAAGCATGTGCATCTTTTGACAAATAAGAGACTTCAGACAGTCGTAATGTGCTAAGTTAATTAATAGAATGCTAAGTAATTAATTTTTTAAAATTTTGATATGCTTCAGCTTTCTTCAAATTCAGAATTTTTATAAAGAAATGGAATCCTTTATCATAAAATGGAGAAATGAGCAAGGCTTCATCGATTATAGTTTTGGATGTTTAGTTCTCTAGTCATTCAAATTGGTATGAAAGTGTAAAGAAAAGAACACCACTAGAAAAGAAATCACTAGAATCATTTAATAATGTCTGGTGTCGCGCTGCGCATCCAATCAATAATTTTAGTCCTCAAGAGGACTTTTTCTCGTTCTCTTTCTTTGGCATACATAAGGGAATTCTGTACTGATGATGACGAACATGAATTCTTGAAAATCCGGGAATATTCCCGA
>MQRK01227029.1:63533-76369 GCA_001938485.1 Girardia tigrina
TATAATTCAATCCTTCAAATAAATAATGGCTGCCTACTATACAGAGCATCCCACCACACTCCACTCCACAAACCTGCCACACCGCGTTGATGCAGTGAGTGTACTGTATGACAATGCCCTGCGCACTTTTAAGCCCTGACTTTATCTCTCACCCATACGCTATGCTATAATGGCTGTTACAGCTACTAGCCAAACATCCAATCATTTTCATTGGCTACCCAGACAGACAGCAGCAGACTGTACATACTCTAACTCAGACGGTTAATCTTTAGACGGTAGTTAATTTTTATTTGGACTCGTGTGTTGACGGTGCTAAATTTGTGAATTTTTGTTAACCTAAGTAAGTTGCTTTTTGTTTCCATTCCTTATTTCATCTAGTCATTTACAAATGCAAGTATCTTTGTTCTTTTAGGCTTTATGAGTGGTCGCCGCTTTGAATCTGGCGCATCTAAGCGGAAGAATTTCTGGGGCAGAATTTATTGCACCGCCATTAGCACGAGAGGATTGACAGTGAAAAAATCTAAGGGGCCACATAAATTTTTTCGGGGGTGGCCTCCGGGTACTCTGCCACGGCCCTGAATAAATATATCCTCAACTCTCCTCCGGACCGTCACAGAGGCGGGCCGATGCATTATGCTGGCTCCGTGAGGTAAAAAAGTGAAATAAAACATATAAAAGTTAAAGGTCAAATCAAAAAGGTGAAAATAACTTACTTTCCGTTGGAATCCGGAAACGCGGTTTGAAGTGCGCGGGCAGGACATCGTCGCCGATGGGATACATTTGGTCCGATAAAACAAGAGCAATCCGAAGGTTCGGAAACAGGCTGGAAAAAATGATAAAATTACTAAAATTAAAACAAAAAATAAAACAAACGTACTTTTAGACTTAGAAAATCGCTGAATCAGCATGAATCAGATTTTCTAAAAGTTGCTAAAATTGGCAGTCACTAAATTTGGAAGTGACGTGCTCTAACAGAATTGGATCCAGCGTTTTGGAACTCGACATGGACCAATTAAGATTCAACACGCGACAGTTTTAGACTGAAATTCTAGTATAAATACTGAACAATTTTTAGACAATTTCACACAAAAAATTGAATAAAGTTTGAAACACTTGATTTTGAGACAACTCTTGAAAAAATCTATTAGGTTGGTATTGTTAAAATTTTCGCGTCCGAGAGAGAGAGAGTAATGGACTACTCTCTCTCTCGGGTCCCGAACATTTGAATTTATTTTACCGAAGCGGTCGGTCACTCGATCTATTTATTAATTATGTTTTTTTATTCTATTATTAATGTAAATCATTGTATTACCCAATTTATATTATAAAAGCCCAAGTCACTCACTGCTTCACTAACGCTCATATTATCTACTTACAATTGTAAGTAGATATTTATATTAATAATAATTCATATGGAAAATTATTATTAGCAGAATTATTCATGATAATTTTCCATATGAATTATTATTAATATAATTATCTACTTATAATTGTAAGTAGATAATATGAAATATAATTATATCCGTCATACATGACGGGTTATTTACTAGTTATAAATATTTTATAATCATTTATTTTATTTTAAATATTTTTTTATGATTTAAATCAGCTCGAATACCCTCGGGTAGGGCAACACCTAAAATCATTTCATTAAAATTCTTGAAGGCTGGTTCCGGCATGCGTTTTAGCGCGGCCAGAAATAGTCCCCGGTTTATGAAGTCTCTGAGTGACAGCAAAGCTCAAGAATTCATAACGGAAGGCAGTTTCGGAATCCGACTGCTATCTTTCATGACCGCTCACGTAGAATAAGGATTAAATAAATAAATCAGCAACTCGTATTTTAACCGTTATAATTTTAGATGATACAAGAAATAGAATTGCGAGAAGCTAAGAGAACAATTGAGAAATTACAACAAGAGAACAGAGTATTAAAGAAAGCCAGGGCGACAGATCGCCAAGAGATATTGAATCTGCGAGATAGCGTGGAGCGCTTATCAATGAAGTTAAAGGTTACTAAGGAAGCCTCCATCGAGCCTGATGAATACGCTCGCGTAGTGAGACGAGGTGTGGCAATGGAGAGCCGAATAAGAGAGCTCGACCGCATCTATTCCGAGCAGTTGCAGATCCGCATGAGGGAAAAATTAAGGGCCGACGAAGGGAAAGAGTCCCGCACCTTAGGCACTCAATGGTGTATCGCGGACTATCGCGGAGAGGATTATGTCAATAGACGAAAACGACAAAGGCTCCGCAAGAGCATAGACAATGTAGGTTAAATGTTTTTCAAAATAAAATTTATATATGAGTTTTATATGAGTTGTTGATGTGTTGTTTATAAAATATCGCATGCACTGATTAGTTTAAAATTTTGTTTGCATTTCTTTCTTCTTCTATAACTCTTTATCTTGACACCAAAATCATATACATGAACGGAGGATTTGCGTTAGGGTATTCGAGCCCATACTTTTGTGAATAATTTTATAATGATTAAAATAATAGAAGATGAAATGTTGTCATAGCTATTATACTGGTTAAGGGGGTTCAACATAGTAAAATGTAACATACAGCAGTTGGGGTTGACACAACACATTATGGGGTTATGACATCAATGAAAATCGTTTTAATCTAACATCACATCATACCCATTAGGGCTGATCTGGTCTATCTGGTCTTAAACCTGTGTAGATCTGGAACCTGGAAGGTCCTTATCAATTATCACTGCGTGCAGATAGTATGCTGAGTGAGAGGCAAGTTGTGGTCATAGATATTGAGAGAGTAGGAATTAAAATATACATGCAGAGGCTATATTAGTAGGATAGTGTTTTATGGTTGGTTACCGATAACCTGGGGGCTCAAAGCCAAACGACTCAGTTTCCCAAGATATGTTTACATGTTTTGAACACCACAAACCCCAACAGATTTCAACAAGATTTTCAGTGGACCTTCACTGTTGCCGGCACAGTCTACCCACTTCTTGGAGCCGATTTCTTAAGCAGTTATGGTTTTTTGGTTGATTGTAGGTCTCATAAAATTATTGAAGCTCATTCGTTTTCCAAAATTTCGATCCCATCGACTTCTTTATCTTCAATCATATCGAGTTGTTCAAAGACAGCCGCTATACAATCATTCATCAAAGATTCTGCTCCCTACTGTTTGTCCCGCGATCCGGCTTTCTTTCCAGTTCATCCTGTGGTCCACCGAATAATCACTAAACCATGTCATCCAGTCAGGCACAAGCGACGCGAACTTCTAATTAAATCCAGATCGGCAGTTCAAGAAGAATTTCGACAGTTAGAAAAAGACGGTATCATCCATCGTTCTTCTTCCCCATGGGCCTCAGCTCTTCATGTTGTCGAAAAACCGGACAAATCATTTCGCCCATGTGGAGATTATCGAGCGTTAAATTCCCTCACAGTACACGATTCATATCCCATGCCGTTGATCACTGACATTGTTCTTCGACTCACCGGTTCAAAAGTATTTTCAAAAATTGATTTGAAGAAAGCTTTTCACTAGATCCCTGTCGCGGATGAGGAAATAGAGAAAACTGCAATAATCGGCCCATTTGGCTTATTTGAATTTCTTCGAATGCCTTTTGGTCTCAGAAATGCAGCTCAATCATTCCAGCGCTACATTGATACGGTTACAGCTGACCTTGATGGTGTTTTCGTTTATCTGGACGACATTCTCATTGCATCAAATAATGAAGATCAACATTTCCAGACTTTGCGTTCACTTTTCTCTAGATTGCATGAAAACAATCTCCAAATTAATACTAAAAAATTTATTTTTTCAGACTTCAGTGAAGTTTCTTGGATTCCAAATCAATTCCGACTGCATCGCTCCTATTCCAGATCGGATAAAAGCAATCTCCGAACTCGCATTGCCAGTCACAGTATCCCAGCTCATGAGTTTTATCGGCATGGTAAAATTCTATCATCGATTCTTACCACATGCTTCTGAAATTCTTGCACCGCTGGTTTCTTTTTCATCTGGACCAAAGACTCTCAAACTCAATTGGACTGAAGATTTAACTTCCCGATTTTCCGAAATTTAGAAAAAAATTTCCGATTGTCCAACTCTTATGTTCTATGACCCATCATTACAGTTACAATTAACCTGCGACGCATCCGATATTGCAATTGGAGCTGCATTGCATCAAAAGAGGGGACAGATCCTTGAACCTATTAAATTCTTCTCTCGAAAACTTTCAGACACTGAAACACGATATTCAGTATTCGATTGAGAACTCCTAGCAATTCATGACACTGTTTCACATTTTTCACATTTTCTTTCAGGCCGCCAATTCGAGATATTAACCGATCACAAGCCTCTGGTGCACCTTATCCAAATGAAAAACCTGTCACCTGGACAACATCGACAGATTTTATATTTATCACAATTTGATTTTGCAGTTTCCCATCTTCCCGGCAAACAAAATGTTGTTGCTGATTTTTTATCCAGAAATCCAGTTTCAGCCATATCACTTCTCTCAGATTCAGCTCTCGAGTTGCTTCAGTCTGAAAATCTTTCCAAAGAAGAGCTCACTGATTTCCCAAATCATTATACCGACACTGATGGTATAACTTATGATTCTGTGGATCTCGGTGTCCGAAGAATCATCGTTCCTACCGGTTTACGCAGGCGCATCTTCGAAACAGTCCACAAATTACACCATCCGGGTCGAAAAGCAACATTCGAGCTGATTCATACTCGTTTTGTCTGGTCAAACATCAGACGTGATATCAAGACATGGTGCCAAGAATGTACCGATTGCCAAAAACAGAAAGTAATGCGGCATATTAAACCACCAGTTATCAGATTTCCAACAGGCAATCGTTTTGAGATTGTACATCTAGACATTGCCGGTCCACTACCACCTTCAAATGGATGCTCTTATATTTTAACAATGATAGATCGGAAAAGAAGATGGCCTGAAGCAGTTACAATCTCCTCAATTTCTGCTGAAAATGTTGCTAGACATTTTGTCAACACTTGGATTGTTCGGTACTTTTAATTATAAAAGTTCTTTTTTAAATTGTGAAAATTTTAACATATATTGTTAACTAAAATACGGAAGATTACATGGTAAAAATTTCATTAACCGCGAATTCATAGAACTAATTTTAGAAAGTTTTATTCATTGGCAGAAACTTTTGAGCCAAACCTGTATGACTTTTTTTCTTTTGTATTTTTCTTTTTATAAGAAGAAATTACGAAAGTAATTTATTTCATTCTCTTGCAAAACGTCTTGGATTCAAACACGTCCATACAACTTCATATCACCCACAATCAAACGGTCTTGTTGAGCGTTTTCATCGAACCTTAAAGACTTCTCTACGCTGTTTAGGTACCTCTTCAAACTGGCATGATTCTCTTCCACTCGTGTTATTAGGTTGGCGAAATACTTTTCATTCTACACTTCCTCTCCTCTGATACAAACCCATCTTTTGGTAACTCTGCCCAGAAATTAACTCATCTGCCAAATTCAGTGCTCTCAGCCAAGTATGTCTGGATCCGTGAAAAAGATACTCATCATATGAAGCCTCGTTATACTGGACCATTTCCGGTTATTTCTATTAAATGTAATGTTGCAAAAATTAAAATTCAGGATGCCGAACTAACCATCAATCTCGAGCGTCTGAAGCCAGCTTTCAGTTTTTCTCAAGACGAGAACCACTCCGAACTCCGTTCTTCTCCAAGGGGGCTATGTGGTGATGTCATTCCTCACCCCATTCAGTAATATTAAACTCCAATGATGTAAAATCTCATGACATCACTAGAGTTCAAATTCCGGTAATTTCATATGTCATGACATCACCGGAATGTGCAATTGCAATGTCAATTGCAATTGCATCAACTGACTCCGGGGCATATTATATAATATTATATAATATTGCCTTAATATAAAAGGGGAAGATTTCAAAGTTTAATTGGTTATTGTACCCAATCAATATTTAATTTAAATATATTTTATTAGAAGAATTTGTGTTCTTTACACAATGATTCTCCGAAGGTCCGGAAAGAGGCTGGAAAAAAATATTAAAAATAGCAAAATTAAAACCAAAAATAAAATAAACGTACTTTTAGAATTGGAAATGATTTTCTAAGTTTCTAAAATGGGAAGTCACTAATTTTGGAAGTGACGTGTTTCGATGAAATTGGACATGGCATTTTGGAACTCTACGTGGACGAATGAAAAACAGCCACGAGTAAGAGTGTGCACCAGAAAACTGGTATATAAACAGCGAGAATTTTGGACAAAATCAGAACAATTTTGAGTAATAATCAGTACACTGTATGACACGGAGGAAGCGAAGGACACTCACGTAGGTGCGATCGGAGCACCAGTTAGAAGTGGACGGGATGCCATATTACGTCAACTTCATGCGGACTGTGCAAACGGATAGAGGTCACATTCGTCCGGATCAAGAAGAATATGAGAATGCTGCGTTGCAGCCTAAGCATCGCAATCACGTTTTAATCAAAGAAGCAGAGCCAGAGGAGATGTCCTATCAGTCAGGGAAGCCATCAAGCGAGCGGCTCCGAAAAGGATTTCTAATATTCAAAAATTTACTTGAGCTCCAAACTCATAACATGTTTATTAATAGAAAATAAAATTAATTTTTGCGTTGAATTTTCTTGAGACCAGTTGTTGCGTACTTATAGAACTTATAGAACTTTATAGAACTTTAATAGAACTTCTTATAGAACTTTAAATAATTCGATTTTCTCGGTAGCAATTAAAAATTTATATCTTATTACACAATATACTTGCTAAACAAATTAAAATTATTATGCATAATTACGAATATTATACTGAGTTACGATCATTTTATTCTAAAAATTAAAAAAAATATATAAAGAAATTGATTATTAGTAATAAATTATTATTAATAACTCATAACTAGGACTAGTTACAGGAATTTTTAGTAACATATATCATCAAAAAATAATTGTTATATTCCAATTTATAGTTTTTTTTCTAACATTACTGATTATTGAAATGTTAAAAAAATTAATTTTCAAATGCAATGAATTCATAATGTCTACAAAAGTATTACCAAAATCTGACTAGTTAATTTTCTATCAAAACTATGGAGAAAAGTTTCGAATTTTACAAAATAAATTTCTTACGTTTTACTAGAATTTATTTTAAATAAATTCAAAATTACTTTATATTAATTTAAATATTTTGGCAAAATTTTAAATTTCAAGTTATTCATGTGTTGATTAAGTTTACGATAAAATTTCAGAATAGAAGTAAATAGTAGCTATTTCGTTGATTTTTATCAAAATATATTCATAAATTACAATGATAAAGAATCTTTTCCATAAACTGAATGGATTAAAAAAATATTTGAATTGTCAAAGGTGTTATATGATTCCAAAGAGTTCTAAGGAATTATCGTCTGGAATTAGTCCTATAATTAGTGATATCGATTTTAAATTAGAAAATCCCAGTTTAGCGTATTTAGTTGAAAGTTTTCAACGCTATGGATTCATGAGAGTTGCTTCATCTTCCAATACGATATCGCATGAACTAAATAACACCATAGAATATTTGAAGAAGAAACCAATTAATTTAAAAAAAATGCCAAGTTATTTAGGCGATTGTAAGGATTATGAAGCTCTTGTTAAGAAATTAAATGATTTATATTCCAATAATATCGGGATCGAATATCTCCATATCAATTCCATTGAAGAAAGAGATTGGCTTTCAAAACAGTTTTCTGCACGTGATGAATTTTACAAAATTGACGATAATTCCAAAATAGAATATTTGAAATTGATTAATAGAGCTGAACAATTTGATATATTTCTAGGGAAAAAGTTTCAGTCTGTTAAGAGATACAGTGGAGAAGGAGTTGAATCAGCGATGGTATGTTTTCTAGAGATTTTCAAATCTGCCGCCAAATATAAAATCTGCAACATAGTTATTGCAATGGCTCATCGAAGTCGAAATAATTTATTGACAACAATTTTAAAGTATCCTCCGGTATTATATTTCCGAAAAATGCTTGGACTAAGTGAATTTCCTGAGCATATTAAATTTCCTACTGGTGATACGTTTTCTCATTTTTTTCATTCAATGGATTTTGTAAGTGATGATAATTTTCCTGTTCACGTTTCTCTTATTCCTAACCCGTCTCATTTGGAAGCAAATATTCCTGTTGGTGCTGGTAAAACAAGATCTAAAATGCAGTTTCATCACGAAGGAGATTATTCGTTAAGTACTAGTGATAATACAAGTAGAAATGGAGATAAAGTTCTCGGAATATTTGTGAGTTATTATTAAAATTATTATTTTTTAAAAATATTAATTTATATTAATAAATTAATTTTCAAAATTGTAAAATAGATTATAATAAAAGATCAATTTACTATTCTTTTTTCTATCACTATATATTTTCAATAAAACACCAAACCACTAACGATTATAGAAACACAGAATGACATGCCCTCCTGCTATCAAGGTATACAAACAACATACGCAGTCCGAGCAAAGGATGAAATCGTAAAGAAAGAATACTTGCGCACAGTCTCCAAAATTGTCTGTTCAGCGCATTTTTCGACAAGCGCAAATCCACTTCTTGACCCTCAGCTTAATCGTCATATCGTATCCGCTCGTCAGAATGAACGGTTTCATTTGAAGAACGACGATGCAGTAAATATAGTCCGAGTGGGCCTAAAACGCATGCACTCTTCTCAACACGGCCACCAATGGTGGCAATTACGGCAACATACGATCAATAATTTTGAACCTAACGAGGCCCGTTTATCGTTCTCCATATAATGTCTTTTGCTTTAGTGATTTCATCACTTTATACGATGCTCGCATCGGGGTATGCGACTTTTTGGCGCCGGACCTTTTTTTGGTAACATGGAAACAATATGAAACGCTCATAGTTTTCTTTTGAGTAATATATATGTTATGTCGAATTCGTGTATTCCGCAAGTCTGTTGCCGAATACACGAACTCGGCAATTTATTTAAAAATTTTTTTAATTTAAATATGAAATTGATATTAATATTTAACATGATTAAATATGTATTTAATATGAAAAATATCAATTTATTATGAAAATTTATCAATTGAATATGAAAAAATATGTATTTAATAAGAAAAAATATGTATTTAATATGAAAAATATGTATTCAATATGAAAAATTATCAACTAAATATGAAAAAATGTATTTAATATGAATATCAATTTATTATAAAAAATGTTTTTAAAATAAACTTTTGCAATTCAGCTTGCAACCAAGGAAAAAGTTTAAATAACTATGAATAAAAATTTTACATTTGGAGTCTATTTTCGATTTTTAAGTTTAATTTATATTTTTTTCATATTAAATATATATTTTTCATAATAAATTATTATAAGACTATAATATTTATTATAAGAAAATATGTTTAAAATAATTGTTAAAAAAATAAAATTTAATGTATTTTAAAAAGTTTGCTAGGTAGTTCATAACATATGATCGGAGGTATAAATAAAAAAATTAATTTCTTGATTAAAATATTTAAAAAAACTTGCAGCTCAGAGATAGGGCTTTAGAATATTTGGAATCAGAAAAATTAAAAGAATGTTGGTGTACGAAGGTTTTCTTTATCATATGGAGAGAAAAAATGAACAGAAGGAGATATAGAGATGCTGTGATTGATCCTGCAAAGGCCATTGCCATACCGCCAACGGGAAGATGTTAAAACTACCATCTCAACATTCTCACGCAGCATCTACTGGTCAACTTGAAAAGGTTTGAGTGCAATGAACCATCAGACGATGTGTATACGAAACTGAAGAACCAGCAAGAGTGATCGTCCAGTTAGCGATGGGAAATTTGAGTCTAGCTGGTCAAGCATCGGTACCGAAAGTGGAAAGTACGAAATGCAGCATCAGGCGATATCGTCAGCTTCCACCTCAAGTTGACGATAATCTTCCAACTGAGCTTCGAATTACGTTGAACGGTCTTCCTTTCCTACTACATGACATCGACTTCCTACTATTTGCAGCCGATGAAGATCTCTAATTCCTTAGCGGATACAGAGTAAGGTTCGCCAACGGAACTTTCAAGGTCAGTCCAGCTGGATATACTCAACTGTATACCATTCATGGAACTCGTGATGGAATTAATATTCCTTGTGTATTCGCCTTACTCCAGAATAAATTAGAGGCTACTTACAGCACTGTTAACAAAGTTAGAAGAGATCGAACCAAGATTGCAACCGTAAACCATCATCACAGATTTTGAACAGGCTGTAATGAATGCATTTACCAATGTCTTCAGTCCACAAATTCATGGCTGTCATTTTCACTTAGGACAGTGCATCTGGCGTAAATTCCAAGAGTATGATTATGCTGGAAGGTACAACAATGAACTAGATTATGCGATGCACATGGCCTATGTTCCCAAGGACGATAAAGTTCGCGTCTATGAAGAGCTGATAGATCTCGATTCGTTTCTAAGTCGATCAACTTCTCAAATACTTTGAGGACACATTGATTGGAAGACAACGAAGACGAGGAAGAGGTGGTGCTCGTTTTTCATCCGATATCTGGGACTGCTACCAAGCTGTCCGTGATGACATTCCTTGCACTAAGAACGCAGTAGAAGGATGGTACAATGCATTTGTACGGATATATTTGCAATATATAAACGTTGAGCAACTACTTGCAGGGGAAGATCCTCCTCTGAGGAAAAGGAAATATCCTGATCAGGATCGTCGTTTGCGCACTGCTGTGCTAGATTATGAGAGTGGCGTATAAATCGATTACTTGCGGGGATGCAGTCACAATATTAATTTTGTTGAGGTTTTAAATAAAAAAATATATTTAAGCTTAATTTGAAAATATTTTTAAAAAAAATAGTTAAAAAAATTAGTTAACGATCCATTTCTTGATCGTATTGTTACCTGTGATGAGAAATGGATCCTGTATTATAACCGACGTCGATCTGCACAGTGGTTGGACAAAGATGAAGTACCGAAACACTTTCCAAAACCGAAACTAACACCCCGTAAGGTTATGGTGACAGTTTGGTGGTGTGATGCTGGAATCATCCACTATAGTTTCTTGAATCCAGGTGAAACAATCACAGCGGAGAGGAACTGTCATGAAATTGATGAAATGCATAAAAAATTGAAAACCCTATGTCCGGGATTGGTCAATCGAAAATGTCCCATCCTTCTTCATGATAACGCTAGACCTCATATTTCAAAAGTGACTTTTCGAAAGCTTAATGAGTTGGGCTATGAAATCCTGCTTCATCCACCATATTCACCAGACCTCTCGCCAACGGACTTCTACTTTTTCAGGCATTTGTACAACTTCCTACATGAAAAAATTTTCAAAAACCAAAATGATGCTCAAAATGCCTTCCAAGAATTCGTCGCTTCGAGAACCGATGCATTTTATGCTGATGGAATAAAAAAAATTATTTCTTGTTGGTAAAAATGTATTGATGCCAACGGTTCATACTTTGATTAATAAACTTTTGTTTCTGTGAATTTGCACGTCTTTGAAGTTTGTGTCCCAAAACCGCCATTATTTTTCGACCAACCTAATATTAATTATTATTATTTTTATCAAATTAATATTATGTGTATAACTACTAATTATTATTATTGATCGATTATTCTTACTTGTTTTTACTATTATTGCTATTATTTTTGATGATAGAGGTGCATATTATTAATGATTATTTTTATTTCTTATTTGTGCAAATAATTGACGAGTGAAGTATATACTCTTAGCAATTATTAATATATATGTATTTCTTTTGTTAATATTACACACTATCGAGGACGATATTTAATATTAGGGGGAGATTTGTTGGGCTTTTAAATAAAAAAATATATTTAAGCTTAATTTGAAAATATTTTTAAAAAAAATAGTTAAATTAAATTTTGCAAAATGAATCATAAATGGTTTGATTAAAATAATATTTACAAGAATATTTAAATACTTTATTTTAAAATTTGTTTTACTGTTTCAATGTAATAAACAAGTAATATTTGCTATTTAAGCAGAGACAAATTGAGTATAACTCACAACAGAAATTTTACTAAAACTGAACGGTAATCTTGGTTCATTTAAATAACATTTTTGTAAAACAAAATGAATATTAAGAAAGTATTAGTATCCTGTATAGGAGAAGTTAAGTTTTAAAATAAATTATTCTAGCATCGCTCGAACTAAGAAGTTGTTGTAACTGTGTGATCGAAGTGTGATCTTTGAATTTTAGCGTACTGATAGAGTTGAATTTATATTTGTACTTCAATTGTTGTTAGCAGAATAAATTATTATTAAAAGGATTTGTTCATTCTTCATATATTATTGTTGGAGGAAATCTTTTGGTTATTTATGAGTCAGATAAAAATAATATACGAATACAAACCTAAATTAATTTTAATACCCAACAATTTATTGGATTAATAAATACTTTCAGAGACATTGTTAAATTTATTGTATTTATTTTATTTGTGTTAAATATTTTTATAAAATTATTATTCAGTTGTAAAAAAAGTAATTATATCAGTCAATAATAATTTTAATTCAAAAATATGCGACGATTTATCTTGTGACAAAAATGTGCTGCGACGAATTGTCCGGTCACCGTGTAGATGATTCTTGTTTTCGGAAACCAATCCATGATATAACCATTCTTAAAATTCTTGAACTGAATTATACAGAAATGCAACTGATCTACACAATATCACAGAACTTTGTTGGGGAAAAATATAGAGAGGATAATATAATAATAATATATTATATATATATATATATATATATAAATATATATATATATATATATATATATATATATATATA
>MQRK01227031.1:6154-19792 GCA_001938485.1 Girardia tigrina
AAAACAAAAGCACCAAATAGTAGGTGTAAACCAATATTGGGCGCCTTTTCAATTTTTTTTCCACCTACTATTAAAATAGTAGGTGTCCTACTATTTCATGTTATCCGTTAATTCAAAAAACTTAAAGATTGAACATTACGAAAAATTTATTCTATTTTGAAAAATTAAAGCCTTTTTAGCCTTGGTTGGTCTGCCACGCTTCAATTTTTCTCTAATTGGTACATTTTTAGCAGCAGCAGGTGCTTTATAAAGAGCGGTTCTAATTAAAATTCCAACAACATGTTTGCAGATATAATTTTTGAAAAATACTTTACGGTCGCATATTCCATCTTGCCAAGCTTTTTTTAAAGAAATGTGATTTTCCAAACATTAGAAGCTCGTTTTTTAAATTGCTTGACGGTATTCCAATGCAGTAAACTTTTTTCGTCAATAACACTTTTAGCAAGTTAATTTATATTTCCAGATGGAACGAAATATTCGACTGTTGTATCCAGATCTTTCGACAGCAAAACTTTGTCAGTCTTTGCCCATTGATTAGCACTGGTCCCAAACTTAATTTGATAGTAAGAGATGTCACAAATGTCTTCATATCTCGTTCATTAGCTTTCGACCAGTTGGCGACCATTTCAAAAACAACGACAAGCAAACGAGAGAGAAGCAATCGTTCATCTAAAGTTCAATCTTCTTTGATATATCGGTTAAAATTCTCCAAAGTATTGTTGGTACTCGAAGTAAAATGTTGGTATCCTTCATACCAAGCGTTAGTCAATAATTGCCATTCATTATTGAAATAGTTGGCAAATTCTGGAAAATCCTTTTTTCATTTTTTAAGAAAAAAAGTGATGCTTTTCCAAATATTTCAGAAGACTAGGAAAGCTATAACTTATCAATGTCTTCAAAAACAGGTTCACGAAAATTTGTAGTGACCACTGCTTCAACTTTTTTAGCACAAACACGACGCATATGAGCCAAACACATTATAATTTGGTGCTTATTGAAAAGATTAATGAAGGCGTTTTTTATTGCAGTCAATGCGTCACAAACTAGTATTTCAGGCTCAAAAAGCGCATTATGAATCTTTCATAGACCTTTAACAAAACTCTTTAAAATGAAAATAAAATAAAAATAATTAAATTAATATCAATGCATATTTATGTTCAAATTCATATCTTTATTTATAAATATAAAAAGGATTTATAATATGATTATATAAACTCCTGAAATTGTTTGAATCGATCAACGTAATTATAAATTACGCGTATAATTTAATGTTGATTTGAAATAAACATTTCTTTCGATTTACGGTTTTCAATGGATAATTCTTACAGTTTCATTAAGAATACTTAGCTTTTTAATAAAAAATACATAGCGTTTTAATTAAAATACTTAGCACTTAAATCACTACCAACTATTAAATCAAAATAATTCTGCAAAAATAATTGTAATAAAAAATAAAATTTTTAAAGTATACTGTAAAGACTCTTAAATAATTTTAGATTTTAATCAAATTTTAGTAATTTTAATTATTTAACAAATAACAATATTATGATTTTTATTTTTAGTAATTTTGAGTATTTTAGTTTTTTTGAATTTTTAATATTTTTTTTCATATCTTTTATATATTCAATAGTTTAAATAATTTTTAAAATTTTTATAATAAATTCTTTATTTTTAATTTCATATTTAAATGGTGTCTTTTTATTTTTAAAAGAAATTTACCACTATTTTTAATAATTTAATTAATTAATTTAATAATTCGTAATCAACTTAAACAATAATTCTTATTTTACTTAAACTAATAACACTTATCGTGATGAAATTACGGTTCGATGAAATTACCGCGATGAAATTACAGTGACCAGTATTTAATGGCAGTCGTTTATGAATATAAATGTTATTTTGGTACAATGACATATACTTTGAAGAAACTGTCAATCACCACTGTTAACGAATTCAAAAACAAAGTCAAAAAGTTAGTTGAATAATATTGTTGTACATAAGAAAAAAATGTAAAAGCAATGTTTAAAGTGGTAAATTTAATATTCAGTAAAATCATTTTATTGTTATTTGGAGAAAGTTTTGTGTAAATCATTGTTAATTAGGTCATGTTGATATGAAATTCATCATCAAATGTGCTGGGTTCGAATTACTTTGTCTAGGAAAAAACCTTTTTGTGAAAATTTCATACTTTTTAACTTTTGTTATTATACCTCATTCAACCAAATACACTTTTCAAGGAAGCAGCACCCAATTGTCCACATTTGACAATCAGCAGTGTCACTTTTATACATGATCACTTCCATCTGCCCGAAATTCTCATCAGGAATTCTAGTAATTATTCCTTAATAATGATTAATTTTTTTAAAAAAAATAATTAATTAGCCAATCCACTCATCATCATCAATTTCCTCAATCGGATGAAGTGATAAATTCCTCTCCCTGTCAAGTGGAAATGAATTGAAAGCAAGGAAGACCTTATTGCTCCCTATGATTTGTTCCTTTAACTTTACCACAACCAATTTTCGCATTTTAAGGAATTCTCTGTCACGGATCATAGTCAAAGGAAACAAAAGTTGTTTGTTAAGTTAAAAACAGGGAAACTCATCTAACATTGAGTCGCCTCGAACAATAATTTTCTGTCCTTTCAAGAAGGATTCAAAAGGGCCTGATTCCTGAGTCTTTTTCATTTTGATTTCAGTCTGTTTGAAAAATTTGGCCTTCCGATTTGTTTTCTAGCGTCTTTTTTTGTGTTTAGCTCCTTTTATTATTAAATGATTTCATTCTATTGTCCTTGAAGATGGACCTAAGAGTCGTTGAAGATGAAGCAAGGTTTCTCTTTTCTGTGGCAATGAATTCCTTTACACGATTACTAAAAACATTCTCTGAGATTATCTCAGGATCATCTTGGATGATTTTCTTAGAATAGTTTGACATATTTTTGTATCCTTAACTTGGTGATTTTGATATGTAAAGCCTTTCTTTTTGTTGTTCGAGAAGGCATATCTCAACAACTGGCGGATAAACAGAAATGGGGACTGTTTACCTCTTAAAATCCTCAAGTTCAGATACCTTTTTAGGTAGCTCATCAGTAAAACTCTTCCTTTTCTGAAGCTCAGGAAACAATATCTATGTTGATCTTCTTTTTGACAAATTGTTTTTTTATCACAAATTCTAATTAGTTTTTATTTGTGTTTTGTATTGTGAACTATTTTTATAAACATAGGTAAATATTGGGTCTTTAATATATAGATATATTTATAAATATTAATATTAAATTTTTGATCACTAAACATATTTGGTCTTCTTTTACTATATCTTCGTTATTTACACATTGTGTCAGTATACGAGCCGTCAGTTTTTTTTCTTTCAACTCGTGAGTCAGAACTTTACTTTAACTGTGAATTTTTGAATATATTCTTGAATTTTTTCCGATTCTCGATTATTTTGGAACTTGTATTTCTTGTTATAGATTTATTCTTTTGGTCATTCAAAGACTAAGTGCAGCTTGATTTTTAAACATTGGATTTTGCTAACCGTTCTTTCACATTCCCATATTAGTTTTTCATCTGTCATAAAAGAGAGTAACTTTTCTAGAGTTTTTCCAACTTGTTCATAACATCAAAACAACGATTGAATAGAGCTATAAATTTATTGAGATTATATCGACGACTGAACACCTCTGTAACTGAATTCGGCGTGGCTACAAGGTTAATTGGATCAAGATTCATTTATTTTGAGTCTTCCATTTAATATTTAAAAATTCCAAACTGATTTCAAAAATTCATTGATAGCAAAAATTAAATCTCTTTGTAAAAATATTTTTCAACCATTATTAAAAAAAATATCTTCCTCACATTAAAAAATTTTTAATTTAATTCTAGTGTAACGTAAATTAAAATTACTTTTACTCATTATAATTTATTATTTAATTAATTAACTAATAAATTATATTTATTTTAATATATAAATTGATATTTATTATAATTAATTTAAAAATGCATAATTGGAGTCAATGTTTATCATTGCCAAAATTTATTCAATTATAACAGGGTATAATCATTTTTTTCGGAATATCTCAAAGAATAAAGTATATTTGGAATGTTATCCGATTATAGAATATAAGAATCATTATAAGTATTACAAATTACAATAAGAGTGACAAACATTTAATTAATGCATTTAATTATATTTAATTAATTAATAATCTTATAGTATTTTATGTATAAGATTATGATAATCTTCGTAATTTTTTCATTCAACCAAATATTTTCTTTTAGTAAAGGAAAGTAAAATAATAATGTTTATTAGAAGAGACAAAACGTAAGTTCGTAATAAGAATAATTATAATAATCTTTATAATATTCTTAGTAAAAACATTAAAACATATATAATTCATTTTAATAATTTTTTACTAAACAACGAAACATGTTTCACCATTTCGGTATTGCCAGTTTTAAAAAATAATTTCAGATTACAAGTCATTTATATGGCACATTAACAATTGAGTAGGAGCACTCGATTAGCGATCGCATTAAAAAATGCTGAAATAGAGATAAAGTTAACTATGAAACTGAAGTTACAGTCTTGAAGAAAAATGTTGACATATATCGTGAGAGTTAAGTCGCTGAGGCATTATTAATAAAGATTCAAAAACCATGCTTAAATGTCAATACGGTATTGTTCAATTATATAAAAATTGATAAAATAAAATAAATTAAAAAAAGATAAATTGCGTAATAGTCAATGTGCCATATAAATAACTTGTAATCTGAAATTCTTTCACAACAGTAGATGCTGTTTTGGCAAAACAAGTTTTATTGTTTAATAAATATTATTAAAATGGCGAATTTTCATTTTTTGTAAATAAATTACCAATAAATCTAAATATATAAATCATATTAAAGAATTTTTTATATGAAATTTATTAATAATGAGCCTAACCCTTTACAAATTCAGTTACCTGCAATATAATGACAAATTATACAATTGACAAAATTATTTCGAAAAGAGTTAAATTATAACTTAAATTTTGCATTTATAGAAGTGGCAAGAAGTGAATACCCATCTCTTCTAAAATTTCAGAAACGAACTTGATTATTAAAATTTACGACTTAAGAAATGTTTCTTTACAAGCTATTATTGAAGAATAATCCGGTGAGGGTTTTTGAAGTGTATCAGCCTTCATTTGCAAAGGGAAATATGGATGGTCTAATTGACAAAAATATATTTGAGACCATGTTCATAGTTTATTTACAGTAAATATAAATAAATAATAATTTATCCAGTAAATAATGGTTTAAATAATTGGTAAAATTGTTTGAAACTTTTTCGGTAAGAGAGCATCCATTAAGGACGTCCTATAAAAAATAAGCATATTTTGACCCCTCCCCCCTCTTGTCCCTTTATGTCCCTTTTTATGAGACACCCCCGCCCCCGGGGGACATCCCTCCGAAAAAAGATTTCCCTTGTATTCAGAAGAATGTATAGAACATTGAATTTCTAGCTTTAAAGATTAGCTTGTATATAATTTGATTTTGGCTGTAATTTAAGTCATATTAAAAAATAGAATAAAAAAATCAAATACTGTTAAAATAACGAAAATGTACATAATTCCCAAAGAAAAAATAAATGACTTAATTATTTTAAAAGAAACAATCGAAAATTATTGATTTTTTTTCTTATTTATCTCGATTCCCCAGTTCCGATAACTAGCAGCGCCAAAGGCATCAATCATGGTGACATTTGGGCAACGGTTGTTCAAAAATTAAATATAATATGACTGTCTTAAACTAAACAATAAACTAAACAGCCAAAGATAAAAAATATTGTCTTTTAATTATTAGTACATTACTGCAGTCAGTTTATAAAAGTTACTCATCCTCCCATGGTGATTTGAAAATATCAAAGATATTTCTGTAGACAGCTGGGGACCAGGATGAACTGCTATAGAATTGGGAAAATAGAATTCAGATAACATGGGTTTTGAGTATTACATCAATCTCTAACAGAAAATCTTACAAAAATGACAAGATAAACGATAGCTGAAATTTAACTTTAGATTTTAATGAAAGGCGCTGCTGGGGGATGTCCCCTTAACAATTGGACACACCTCCCTATTGTCCCAAAATGTCCCCCTTGTGGTGACCCCCTCCTCCCTTAGAAGGGGACGTCCTTAATGGATGCTCTCTAATAACCACCACAGGTATAAATAACTTACACAGATTTTGAACCTATTTATAGGTTGCTATATGTAAAAACTTTATAATTATATTAAATTAACTTATATTAAATATATAAATTGTAGATATTATTTTGTCTTTTTAGTCATATTGTTAACACAATATTGATAAAAGGTTAGAAATATATTAATTTTAAATAATAAATAACTAAAGTAATATGATTTGTAAGATTTTCGATTTTAATTTCCAATTATCAATATTTTAATATTATATCATAAATTTATTAAAAATACTGTAAAATTAAAAGTAGCAAAATCACTTAAATTTGTTTAAAAAATGAAAATATTGCATTTTAATAAATTTTTGTAAGATTCTTTATATTATATTTATTACTATTGCATCTTCAAATTTAATTCAAACTAAATCTTACTTTAGTTTAATCAATATAAATATATTAATCATATATAAATATATCTAACCAATATATATATTGATAAAATAAATAAAATCATATTTTTCATGATTTTATTTTTTTAATTTATTTTGTAAATATCGCACTAAAATATAGTTTAATAAATAAAATTATTTGAATGTTAAGATGTTGAGCCTTTCGTATGCAAATAATTGCGTGTTTTCAACAACTTTAAAAATTTTTTGAAAATAAAGATGTTTGTGGCGAGGTCGGTAGAACCATTTTATGAGTTCAAGAATATCCTAAGAGATTGCACGGTATATCTGATTTTGGAATATGTTTTCCCAATGAATTATATCATGTTTTGTGTAGTAAATAATCATTCCTCTACTGTCCACGAAAGGGTTATAATGTTTTTCTGAATATAAAAAAACTAGTTTATTAGTCAAAAGTAAAATAAAGATAATCGTTTTTAAATTTTATTTTAAAATCATTCTTACACCTATATAATTTCTTAATTATTAAAATTGAATAATCGGTCGAGTTTCCCAATAATAATTTTCATAGCGTCTTTTTCTCTTTGCCCAATGCAAAACAGTTAAATCCTTTTGCTTATTTTCTATATACCATGGTTCCTTGGCAAAATTCCTACAAGAATCTGGATGTAATTTATAATGAATCAATTGTAATTCGAAATTATTGGCATTTAAATTATGCTTTAAAGATGTTGTTCTGAACGATCTCTTTGATATATAAATTGGATAATCTGACACGTGAGTAACAGTTTTTTCCGGTTTGATATCGAAATCACAGGGATCATACATATTTGGATATTTAATAGTTTTGTCAAGATCGTCGAGACTAGTTGCATAACGTAATTTTTTATCCCGATCTATATCTACAAATGTAATATCAGTCACATTCGAATGGACGATGCTTAGAGCATCAGCTTCAGGAAGAGGTTCTTTGTAAGGCCGACGACGTGTCACAAAGGAGTATGGTACGTTGGGCTTATGACCTACAAGAAAATTAAATTTTTTTGATGTAAAAATGATAAAAAATTATTTTATTTATTTATTTATATTTCATAAAAAACAATATTTGGCAATAAGACAGTGTTACATCAAATATTTTCAAGGTTTTCTGAACATCAGATTAAATAAAATAAATAAAATACAAATATTTTTTATTTTTTTAGAGTAAGATAATTATCCCAAGAATAATTTCTCATTATCGAATTTCGTTAAATTATATTTTTATAATTACTGTTGGGAGCGCATGATGAAAATAAGACATTTATTGTAAACATTTTGTTATACATAATTTGTTTTCTTAATTTAAAAATATTTTAAAATAGACTTAATAATATCATGTTTCCTCAAGTCTTAGAAGCGTATCATATTTATTTAAAAATACCAAAACTAGGTGTTTTTTAACATTCTTTGGGATGAGAAATTCGAGGTCTGGCCAAGCCTATGAAAGGTAAATAGAGTCACATTGTTGCTCGGGAATTTTGACTTTTAAATGTCTAAATTTCCATTTATTTATGGTTCAATAAACTTAAAACTTCTAAGAAAAAGGTAACTTTTAAAAAGTTTGAAAAGTTTGATTATATCAAATATTTATTATAATAATACAGGGTATTTAATATTTATAGAGCCACTACTGTTTTCTACTTTTTTCTATTCACCATAGTTGATAATATTTCATAATGAAATATAATTATATTCTAGATATGAAATTGATAAAAAAATATTGTCAGCAATTATTTGCTTGTTTGAGCAAGGAATCCATGTTATGGAAATATCGCATATGTTACAATTGAACAGACATTTTGTTTACAAACCCATTAATCACCTTCCAAGAGACTATAATCTACGATGATCGAAAGAGAAAAGATCATCCATGAACCCCAAACATTTCGTAGAAAGATATTAAGACGCATTAACAAAAACCCAAGTACCCAGAAGAACTTAACAAGAAAACTGACCAAAGCGGTTGGAATTTCATTTGGATTAGTGCACGGAATTCTTAAGCTTCCATGAAGGTCAGAAAGCTCCTTAAGACTCTTAGGATAACGAACGAATAAAAATTGAAGCGATTGACTTGATGCAAAAAGGTTGATATAGAAAGATTCACGATCAAGAAATGTTTATACATAGAACAAACCTATAACCATCAAAACGATTGTGTTTATTCAAAGAAACATGTCTTTCGAGGAATCTATCACGTTCTGCAAACAAAATGCGATGCATGTAATGGACTGGGCTGCAGTTATGTACAATGAAAGACTGATGATATCTTTTTACCTCCGGATTTCCAGGTTAAAAGACCCGAGTATATATTAATACCGGAAGACAAAGTACAGCCATGGACATTTTAGCCAAGAAGACTTGACTTATCATCAGAATGGTGTGCCATCTTACAAAAACAAAGAGACATAACAGTGGATTGCTTAAAATTTTCCGGAATGGAAAACATTGAATATCTGTCCACAGTGTCCAAGTGAATGGCCCGCTAACTCAGATGATTTGAATCTTATGGACTATTCTATATTGTACATTTTTAAATCGAAGACCTGCACAAAGCTTCACAAATCGACTAAAAACGGTTTTGATTAGGGTTTAGAAAGATATTACCATAAAGACCATCAACAAGGCCATCGAACACTTCCCCAAGAGACTGAGGGCACGTATCAATGTGGCAGTTGGCCATTTCAAGCATAAAAAATAGGTCTCGTAATAGTTAATGTCGTTTTAAAAAAATATTTGAAACAAATTTATTTAAACAAACAACAGAATTTAATCAACAATATAATCGCCGTTGTTTTCAACTACTTGTGCCCAACGTTCAGGTAACATCTTAATACCTCTATTTAAAACTTCTTGTGACTTAGATTCAAAAAATTCTGTCAAGACGTTTTTGATGCACTCTTCGTTTTTGTTTTTTTTCACTAAGAAAATGTTGCAATGAACGAAACAAATGATAATCGGATGTTGCAATATCAGGAGAATATGCAGGTTGTGGTAGAACTTCACATCCTAAATGGCGTATTTCATCAGCCGTGAATCTTGTGGTATACAGTCGTGCGTTATCAAAAAATTACGCCTTTCCGATTAATCTGCTCTGGTTCTTTTCTTCTCAAAGCTTGATCTAACCTTTCAAATTGTACACTATGCATTCCACTTGTAATGGTTTGGTTGTTTGGTAAGAGTTCAAAATGAAGAATACCTTTAAAATCCCACCAAACACTCAACATGACCTTTTCGCATACAAGTCAGGCTTTGGCGTGGATTTCACCGCTTCGCTTTTGTCCAGTCAATGTGGTCGTCTCTTTGATTAACATGAAGCATGCATTTTTCATGTCCGGTAACAATTGGCTCTAAAAACTCTAAATTTTTTTGCGAACAATTCAACAGCCAAAAGACAAAATATTTACAACAAACCTTGTTAATTAAGCTTTACACTTTTTGGATATATCACACTTTTGTATTTACCGCAGGTTTGTAAGTTATATTGATGTATTTAAACGAAGATCAAATAAACGACATTAATTATTACTACACCTAATTTTTTCTAGACTAAAGTAGATTATTTTTTTAAGAAAAAAAGTTGATTTGTTCAGTTAAAGTTTCACTATTTTAAACAAGCTTCGAAAATAAAAGATGGCTCCATGATTTAAGAACAACCTGTAAATATTTGAAAAATGCAATCTCCAAAATTAAAAATAAAAAAAAATAATAATAAGAGTTAATTTTTTTCTAGTTATATGGAGTTGAACAAAATCTTTTGACTCATATATAAAGTATATATATATATATATATATATATATATATATAATTTCATTAACTTTGTGGTATTTTTAATTTTGTTTTGTGAGTTTAAAAAATGTAACAACCAGTGGAATTTATAAATGTGATACTTTTTGTTTTTAAAGAAGATTGAGAAGAATGAAAAACGTATAGGCATGAAACATCATGTAAGGCCACAGTCTACAATAGAGTTCGAGAGTTTTTCTCTTGCAGGAACAGTGGGTTTGGTCAGGAAAGAAGTGATTTACTGCAAGAAATTTCTAAATAAAAATTTAAAAATATAAATAATAATTAGATAAATCATACATAGAGAGATATCAAGCTGAATCTATGTAAGCAAGGAGACTTTATAGAATATGTTGAATTGAATTGGAGTCAGAAACTGAGGTAGTTGATTTATCAAACACTTCCTTGCAGCTTTGCAAATAAAAGTGTATCAATTATATGTGGACCTGTCTTAGCATCATTTTTTCACAATAGTATAACGAAGGATAATAAGCCACTAAGTCTTTATTTCTATACAGTAAGTGAGTGTCTCCTAAAACGATCTCACAAGAATAGTGAAGATTTTCTTTATATGACATGTGTAAAATCATATTATTATACTTGTTTAAATAAATAGTATAATTATTTATATTTTATTCCTATTTACTTTAATTTACTTGTTTTTATTTACCTTTAATTACTGACAATAACCAAGTCAAAAATAAAAACAAAAATAGTTATCAATATTAAACATAGAAAAAAAATAATATTGCCAAAGTCTTTTTCCGCGGATAAAGTACTAATCGAATTCCAACAACTTTATGCTAATATTCTTCGCTAATTCCGTCAAAAGAAAACTATACAGAATATGTTATATTGAATCGGAGTCAGACACTTCGGTAGATGATTTGTCCAACATTGAAAATAAAAACAAGCAACCGCTATATTTTGAAGAATAATTCTTTCATAAAATTATAGTAGAAGATAGCATAATAAAACATTTTCAGAGAACTTATATTGTATCAGTATGGGTTTTCATATATTTTACAATCCAATGGAATTTCCTTTCAAAATTATATCTCTCGGATCCCTCAGAATACAAAAATTAATCAAGGATGTAAATTCTATTTAGTTTTCAGCAGCGGACTTGTACGATAATTGAACTTGACTTTATATCAGTTTGATCATTTAGTTATTTTCATGGTAACTTCTGTGTACACTTTCAGTTCATATTTTATGTTTATTGTTTTTAATATTATCTTTTATATTTATTTAATCAATTAATTAGTATTTTAAAGGAAATTTAAGAAGTGATTTAAGATATGTTGAAAGTTATTAAATAAAAGAATATCACTTTCTAAGAAAATGGTTTGTTTTCAATTTAGCCTAGCTTGACCAAGTACGTGGTGCGTTCAATAAGTACCCGACTTAGGTTTAAAAAAGTAATAATAAATTGTTAGTTGATGAGAATTAAGAAATCATTTGTTTAAATCGGGTGTTTGCGGATTCAGTGTTAATTTCAAACAAATTCTTATTCGTGTCGCGCTTGTTGTTTTTGGTTTAAATGGCTTTTGCCATTCTACATTTCTGATCAAGATCCTGCCATCCTCTAGTTGTATCTCATAACTTCTTTCGTGTCTTTGCTTTATAATTTTAGCTGATCCTATATAACGGCCATCATCTTTTGATGGGTTAACTTTCTTTATCAAGACTTTATCTCCGACCTGAAATATTCGTTTTGTTTCAATTATATTTTTATTTGCTTTTTCTCTATTTTTTTCTTCTGTTGTAGTTTTCCACCAATGTCTTAGTTTTCTTCCGAAGATTATCTCGGCTGGAGATATTCCAGTTGTTGATTGGATTGTACGGTTTAACATGAATTATATTTCTGCCAACATTTCTACTCAATCTCTATGCATTTCATCCTTTAATCGTATACTTATGGCTTCTCTTATTGTTCTGAATTGTCTTTCTATGATCCCGTTAGTGTTGAGGTGATAAGGGCTTGAATAGTCTATCTCCGTCTTAAATTTCTTCGTCGTTTCTTTAAAGAATGCTGATTCGAAAGTTTTTCCTCTATCAACGTGTATCTCTTTTGGTGGTCCGAATTTCCAAATCCATTTCTCTAAAAGTACCTTTCGTGTAGTCTTCTCGTCTTGGTGTGCCACTGCGGTCAAGCTGATGTACCTACTAAATTGATCGATTATTGCTAAAATGTATTGGTATCCATTCATAGTCCTTCTGAATGATCCGCAAAAGTCCATGTAAATTTTTTGAAATGGTTCGTCGGCAGATTGTTTAATGTGTTTTTCTTTCGTTTTTGCCGTCAGCGTCTTCCTTTTCTGGCAGTTTTCGCAACTTTGCACGATTTTCTTTATCTGTTGTCTTATTTCATACATATCGAAATCATCTTTTATATAATTGTATACTTTCTTACTTCCTGCATGGCATAACATTTTATGTATATCTTCCATAAAGTCTGTTCTCTTCTTCATAGGGATCCAATATTTGTTATCTCTTGTCGCCACGATATTGTTTTTCAGTAGCCATTCTTTTGTCTTTCCCATTTTAATATTTTCTTTAATCTGTTCTATTTCTTCATCATTCGTCTGCCAAACGAACATCGTAGTTATCGTTCCAGGTGAAATCATTTGATTTTTTGGTTGGCTGGTGCGATTCTGTTCGCCAAGTACAGTACAACAATACAATCTTTAAAATCATCATAGAATTCTTTCACAGTGTATCGAAAAAAGCTTTTTGCCAAATAAAAATTAACGTATCGAATAATGATTTCCGTCGGAGACAGTTCTTTGATTTCGTCAATTGATTCACCAGATTTTTTAAACTCGGCAATTCCCGGATGAAAGTTTTTGTTGATATCTTGAATAAAAAAGATTTTTATTATTTGCCAAACGAACTCTAAAATTGCCGTTTTATTGCCGTTATACACTTCGTTCAGGTTGATCACTCCGAGATTTGCGCCGTGACATCGTGCGCCGTTTATATCCAATGATAGATTCTCTATTCTCTGAGTATAATCCAGTATTTTCTTAGCCCGATTTATCGCTCTTTCGTCGATGATTCGGGGCAGACTCAAATTGATGAGTTTAGAGAAAATTAGTCCGTCTTGTAATTTATTAGGGTGAGTCATAAGTTGTGGGGCACTTTTTATTAAAAATTAAAATGTTCATAAAACAACGCACAATAAAGATTATGATTCGAAATAAAGTCCATTATGTTCAATACATT
>MQRK01227031.1:45064-57148 GCA_001938485.1 Girardia tigrina
TAGTGACAAGAATGTCCAGAAAGGGAAGTTTATTATCTACTTCCAATTCTGTGGTAAATTTAATATTCGGATGAAAACCATTCATGAATGTTAGGAATGGTTCTATGAGGGATTGATTTTTGAAAACCAAAAAGACATCATCCACATATCAATATAAATGATGATGATGTATATAAACATCGAAACATGTCCAATAGTTGTATAAAAAAAGCTTTAATCAAATTATATTTTCGAAATACTAAACTTGCTTTCACAAGACTCTCTCTCTCTCTCTCTCTCTCTCTCTCTCTATATATATATATATATATATATATATATATATATATATAAAATAAATAAGTATATAAATCATTATTCGGTTTTTCCTTCTCTTTCTTTTAAAGGAGTATTTATTGTCTGTATTCATTAACTAATTCGAAAACAACAAATAATTTTTATCATACAATTTCTAAAACCTTTGTGTCTACAGTGAGTGGCAAAATTTATATGGACACTTATTTTTTAAGTATTTTAAACTTTAAATGATTTTTTTTAGAAAACAAATAGGTTTGGATTTAATTTTTTTCATGAGTTTTACTAAGGTATACTTGTAAATGTTCTTCACAATTGTCAGAATCAAATCAGACTGAATCGTCTTTCTGAGTCTTATAATAATCGTCTTATAATAATATATATATGAATTTTATCAATGTAACCTAAATTTTGATAATAATGATTTAGTATCAAAAATATAAGAAAATTTTTTAGGAAACATTCTAACAAATTTTATTTAAATGAACTTAAATTTCTTTTAGTAATACCATATTTAAAATTTAAATTATAAATTTTTAATTATTATCATGCTAAAAAATATTAATTTTGTTCGTATTTTATAATATTATCAAAATTTGTTTTCAACTACATGGACAAGTGTTCTGATACATCTTTGTTAAAATTAAAAGAAATTGAAACACTTTTATTGGACACCAAATATATCAAAAGAGAAATAGCGAGACTTACAGGCGATTCAAAGTCATTAATTAATAATATTAATGTCAAAATCGATCAAGGCAAGCCTCTGGAGGCAGGAGAAGTAGATAAATGTGACAGAAAATGGTCACAACTCCTCGTACTGTCCGCAAAATCAGGAATCCATCTCTCGATAATCATAAAGAGAGTTTAGACTGCGTTACTAAGATGATAAAGAACGAGGGAATTAAAGTTTCCAAAAGAGCAGTTCAGAGAAGTTTTGTTAAAGAAAACTTGATGGGTGGGCGACCTACTAAAAAAACTCGCCTGACTCAGGCAATGAAAACAAAAAGACTTCAATGGGTTAAATATCCCAAGCATATGAATAATGAAAGATGATTTTTATTTTTTTGGTATCATTTTACAGATCTGAATCTCCGACGAGTTCACTTTTCAAATTTTAGTTCACAAATGCTGCTTTGTTCGACGGTGCCCAGGAAAGCAGCTCCTCAAGGAATCCTTTATATAAAAGTTCAATGGTGAGGTCTATGATCTCATCCTGGGGTTTGGTACCTCTGCACATTGTGGAAGGGACGATGAGAAAGGACAAATACCATGAGTGCTGGAAAATCATCTTCCTTCTCAGTTGGAATAATGGTTCCTAAATGAAGAAGATTATATTTTTAGGCACGATTTGGCACCTTGTCACAAAGCTCGAAATGCCACTGCATTTCTAGATGAATAAATGCTAAAGTCTTACCCTGGCCGGGAATTTACTGGATATGAACCCCATTAAATACATATGGGAAATCACGAAAAGGGTTGTACCTAAAGAAGTAATAACAACCAAGAAACAGATAATAGAAGCCATTAACAGAGTGTGGCATAATACCCCAAATCTCAAAGATGCTGCTAAAGTCTGTATAGAAAGTATTTCAAGATGTATAGAAGCCGTAATTCGAGAAAAGTGCGGTATTTCAAAATATTAGTTGTTCAATTAAATTGTATCAATCGTCTTCATATTACTTTTCCTATATAATTTGTAATATTTCTTTTATTTGATATTTAGCTTTCGTATTTCTAAGCAAACACTTAGCTAAATTAAAAAAACCATAAGACCTAAAACTATTTGTTTCTTCAAAAAAATCATTCAAAGTTAAAATTTCAAAAAAAATAAGTGTCCATCATAATTTGGCAACCCACTTTATTTTTTAAAGATATCATAACCTAACTCAAATATCATTTATTGTTCTTGATTATTCCTAACCAGCACTGTGATCCGTTACTAGTTTTCTTAATTTGGTTATCTAGTTTATTATAATTGGCGTTATCTAATTTAACTAACATATTTATATTGTAGTATTTATAATTTTACCTCTTTTATCAGTGGATTTATTTTCTATTTTTTAGCTCTATAATACTTAAAAAGAAACTTAATTATATTTTAGTCTAGTCTTTTACATACAGTGTATGTCAGAGAAAATCCCAACCCTTCAAACTTATAAATCCAACCTTGATGTCATTGTTGTTACTTTATTGTCGTACAATAATGTAATATTGGGTTGTTGCATAAGTTCCCGCCGTTTTTTAAACATTTATTTTCAAAGAAATCAAAGAATTTTAACAATCAAAATAATGACTCAGTTAATTATATATTTAATGAAATCATAAAATTTTATCAGCAAAAATAATAACACTTCAATCAATTATGTACTCTCCTTCATAGTTCACTACTTCTTCCCATCTTTCCACCAGTTTGCTGATTCCATTTCGCCAGAAATCCTTAGGTCGCGTCTCGAAGAAGTTGTTGAGCCAATTTTCAAGATGATCCTGATTTTCGAAGCTAAGACCCCTCATTTCATTTTAAAGGTAGCGGAAGAGATGGTAATCCGTCGGGGTGAGGTCTGGGGAATAGGGAAGATGTTGAAGGACTTCCCAACCGAGCTCTTGGAGTGCCATCTTGACAGTTTTTGTTGTGTGTGGTCGAGCATTGTCGTGGAGGAGGATCATCTGGCCTTTTCGATCTTGCCTCATTGAATTGAATTTTGTTGAATTGCCTCATTAACTCAATGCAATTGAGCTTTATAGAGATTCTTTTCTACTTTCATGTTCTTTCCAAGCATTTCCCAGTGGATTAGACCTTCCAAATCCCACCATACGCAAATCATTGTCTTCATCAGGTGCATGTCTTTCATGATCCTGGACTTAGGCTTCTCTCCAGAACTCATCCACTCTTTCCTTTGCTTCATATTCACATAGAGACACCATTTATCATCTCCAGTGACGATTCTGTATAAGAAACGTTGCCTGTGACCATGGGTTCCTTGGTATCGAGCGAGATTTTGAGCAGAAATGGAAAGCCGCTTATCCTTTTGTTTTTGGGTGAGTTCGTGCGGTACCAAAGCTCCAAGATTTTGAGTGAAAGCCATCGACTGAAGATGGCGTGAAATTGTCGCAAAATCACAATTCATCTTTTCTGTCAATTCTCTGCATGTCTGGCGGCCATCTTACTTCAAAAGATCCCCGAGTTGGTCCTCATCCATCTCGACGGGTCTTCCGGAACGAGGAGCGTCGTTGATGTCGAAATTATCGTGTTTGAACCTGGCAAACCAATCCCAAGCAGTTCTCTCAGCTATAGCGTCCTCTCCATACACGGCACAAATATCTGTGGTAGCTTCACTCGCTTTTTGACCTCGATTAAAGGTGAAAAGAAGAAGGTGTCGAAAATGCGATTTTTTGTCGACTTGACAATCCATTTGACGGTTATAAAAAAAGACAAAAAAATAATATAGACAAAAACGATTACTTTAATCTTGTAGAGCATAGCACGGGCTTTCTAATGGTATGTAACACTTCGTCAAACATCAAAAAGTCTTTGTAGAACAAATAGTTTCACGTAACGACGGGAACTTATGCAACAACCCAATAGATAAAACAAATACAGAGTAACAGTTGTGTACCACATTATTTTATGATACACTTTTTTAATGTTTTATTATTTTTACACCGTATATTATTTTTTAAAAAATTCCAATTCAGTTCGATTATTTACTTTGTTTTGACTAACCTCACCTAACCATGTTCATAAATTTTGATTACCTAGGAAAATCGTTATATAATTTTAAACTTAAAAACAATTGAAAGTTCAATTATAAATTAAATAAGCTTTGGAAAATCTCGAAAATCTAAATAATCATTTTATTTGTTCAATATGGTACATTGTAAATATTTCACATTTTAAATCAAGTTTTTAGTAAAATAATCGTTTATTCATTTGCAATAAAATAAAATTCATTCAAATCTTATTTTATCACATCCTATCTTAAATAAAAGCATTTCTTATATTTATCTAAATAAATAACTAAAGAAAATGGTGTTTTTAAATATAATAGTTAAAGGAATAAATAGATAGGTACAATGAAAATTAGGTATTATTTTGATAGGTACTAGTAAATCAAAAAAAATATTTTATATCTATTCTTTATGCTGTCATATTAATTAATATTTATTAATATTTTTTGCGTCGTATAATCTACTTATCATTTATAAGTATATCTTTTTCAATTAATATTGTTCAGGAACTCTGATGAGACCGCTTTTTTCACAATTCTGAGACCTTAAAAAGTTTTTTGATCAAATTTTCATATTATAATTTATTGTCATCATAAAGAAGTAAGTGAGCAAAGTTTGGAAAAAAATAGTTGCGTAAAAGGCAACTAGGTTTATCAATTCTATGAATACATAGAAAGTAAGCTAATATAAAGAATGGAAAAAGATTTAAAATACCGAATTGACCAGAGAAAACTTGAAAAGTCCTTTTATTAGAAATATTTATAAAATATAAAATATTTTTTAATCATAGGTCCTGAAGGTCAACATCTCATTGAAAAGTATTTTGACAAATTCAAACGACTTCTACAACCAACTTCTGTATACCAACCCAAGCAAATTAATACTGCAGGATCTAATTAAAATGTAGACCTGCATATAATCAAATAATATAAATGACAAATAAAAAGAGTAGCAAAAATAGAAAAAAAAGTTAACTTACAATACAACTAAGTTATTCAAATAGAGTACTGGTACTTTCTTCGTGTTATAAAAAGTAAATCTCTGCAAACCTATTTTAAAACTAAAGACTTCAATGCAAATTCATTAAAAATTAAAATAGTGATAACAATAGTGATCATCTTATCACCTATATTTTTAGTGCATTTTCTAATTCGAAAACAAATTGCTATTGTTTTCGATGTTTATGTACCTCATCTGTGTTGTGTGGGCCTCCCATCTCTTTCGAATGGTATTGAGCCTATAGGCTCTTTAGAGGGTTCACCCAAACTAAAGAATCACTAGCAGCCCCCTGATAGGCCTCCTACGGGGTCGGATAGTTTCGGTCTCCGAAATCTTTTCGGCTTCCCTGTGAGAAATGACCACCCATGGGTTGTATAGCCATGGTTCTGCATACCTTTGGCTGTATTCGTGGACTTCGTACAGCCGCGAAAGGGACATCTGAACTCCCCCTTGCAGTTAGATCTGCAATCCTAAAAGTCAGATGTGTTTCTTCAGTACCTATCGCTTCTTCCACCGCCGTCGAGATAGTCGGGGGTCCGTCACGCATTGAATCTGGTTGCTGAAATGTTGAGGTTTTCTACGACTCTTTCTTCTGTGGTTGTACTGGTTTGCGCTGGTGTCATTGTCGGTTCTCCAATTTCTTCTGTCTCCTCCAATTTATGATCCCGGTAGAGGTACCTGGTCAGCCACTCCTTCGTTTCGACTTTTTACATAGTGTACATGGGAATGGCAATTGCTGTTGTTGTATCTCATTGAGCTGATCAGGATTAGCGGAAGTGGACACCGCGTGGTCCCTTTTCATGTGTCTGTTCAACTCCTTCTTTTTGGCAAACTCCTTGTAGCATCTTTCTACTGGACATTGGTGACGTTTGTCTCTCTCGTTGATCAGCTTCGGTACAGTTGTTCTTGTCCTATTGAGTCTTCCTGATCGAATTAAAGAGTTTATGTATGTTTCCCTCGATACAGTAGGATCTCTGTGATTGATGCGGTTAATGAAATCTCCATACACCGCATCATCCCAAAATAACCACTCTATGTCCACTCGAAAACATTCCGAAATTGATTGCTTCTTTCTCCCTCTGATCTTTTTCCCCATTTGTATTTCTCCCTTCCAGATTCGATTGATTGTTTCGTACTCCTCTGAAGTTTCCGTCTTACTGTGGAAAGTAAGCCGTTTACACGCGATAATATCCATGGGATGTGGGAGTCCAATGTCCAGGATGTCCATACGGATCTTTTCAATTTTGTGTTTCTTCCTAACTATGCGCGTGCATAGGTTATGAAGGGCATGCAATTTCTTAATGTTCTTGTCCGCAGTTCTCCAACTTTCACAGCCGCAGTAGACTATGGAGAATATGCATGCGTTGATTACTTTCTTCTTATTCCTCATACTCAGTTTGGAGCTCTTCAGCACTGGTCTCAGATCCCGAATCTTCTGGGTTCCTTTCTTGATTTTTTCTTTCACTTCCGCGTCCACATTTCCAGCTGAAGAGATCGTAGATCCTATCTGTGTTGTGTATATGTTTATCACAACTCTTTATGGCCACAAGACTACTAAGACAACGTAAACTATATATTTTTTGATGGTGATATTGACCGATATAATACTCAAAGGCCGCTCACGGTTATATGTCAATTTTTTGCAGTTTTACGCTCTTAAAGTTACATATAGTGGTGAATTTTAATTATTGATATAGATCCAATGTCACTCAAGGTCATCAAAGACCAAATGCTTAAAATGTGAGTTAAAGCTTAGCCGATCGAGTTGATTTTGAGTCAAATAGTCTTGATCTTACTTTAGATAATTTAATATACTTCCTAGACCGTAGTCGACATCTCAAAATCAAAGTAATAATTATTTCCGTTAAATGTTGTATTTGTCGATAAGTTTTTGAATTGAAGGAAAATAACATAATTTTCACACATCTAATTATATTCCTTGTAAAAAATACATTCTATCTTTACTTATGACTAGGGGTCGGCACGTTTAACGTTTAAGCGCCCGTTTAAAACGCCTGTGATTGAGAACTATGCACAGCAATCAGTGATCCAAAATTCTATCCAAACAAACATTACAGACTATTTCCAGCGCATTTAAAAGAAATTAAAAATGAGTGTCATTTCTGGAACTTGTCTCAGATATCTTATCTGTTTTGGGAGAGAAAATCGAGTGGGCATTGCAGACTATGAATGTATAGTTCTTCATTGATTTATCGTAACAAATTCTAGAATTCATCTTAAATGGTTTTACTGTTTTGTGGGACATGTATTTTATTTCGTACTAAGCGGTATTTCGTCTTAAACGAAAATTTTATTAGGCAAACGTCAATCTCAGAGCTGGTACATTCGAAATATTTTGTCGTAACCTGTATTTCGCCTTAAGGGATTTCGTTTTAAGTGGTTTCCACTGTATATGCTTTTTAATAATAAATAGTTAATATGATATTTTAATTTAATATTAAAATAAAAAAATATTTCCATTAATTAATTTGTAAATATTTCCAGAGTATAAGTAATTTATTAAATTGAAATACTTATTTCATTCACATTATTTTTCTAATTTCATAAAAAAATAAATAAAATATCAGAAAAGTAAAATAATTAAAATTAAAAACAATTCACAGTATCAAGTGTTCATAAATGTAGATTATTCCTAAAATATCAAACTATCATTAAAACATCCATACGAAAATTAAATTAAATACAATAAAAAAATATTTTAAGACTTAAATTTTCATTGTGGAAACTGACAGTTAATTAAAATGCTAAAAAAATAGAAGCAAATGATCAAGTTAGAAATGTAAATTGCATAGATGGATATCTTTACCGGTACAATGACTTTCGGGATAGGAACCTGTCTAACTGTCAAAGGTAATTATCAACATTCTTGCTATGGACTTATTTGAGTTCTTTTGGCTGAATTCTGTCTACTCTATGAGAAAGAAGGATATATGTCTGTTTCAAATTACCAATTTATGTATTATTTGACATCGAAATTGTTAATAGATTACTTAAAAATTTTCTTTTAGGAATAACTTTTTCAGCAACATCTTAAAAACAGGAATCTTAAAATTATTTATTTGTTTTTCGATTTTCAAAAGAAATTTTTGGAGCAGAAACTGTATTAAAATTTACAAATATAAATATTTAACATTGTAATAGCTTTACTGTTTCTATTCTGGACATTTATTCAATAGATGATGTCTGATCAATAATGAATCGTTAAATTGCCATTTGCAATGTGTTTTGAAATTCTCCATCAGAAGTGAGAATTCATTCTTTAAACTAATATACTCTATACTCTGTTCACAGACTTCACTCTTAAGATTTGGTTATTTGTGCTAACTAATACTAACATGGATATAACAGAATGTCTTTCAAGTGTATAAATTTTGATTTCTCTCAATTATTACTTCAAACACTCACATCACTTTTAGATTTCAACAAGAAAAATCTCTTTACCTTTGATGGACTGATATGACCTTTTTGGTAGTAACAAAACAATTAATACAACAAAGTTAAAATCTCTTGAAACTCTTAGAAGAGAGTACTTTAAAAAATCTTTTGACTTTCTCCAATCCATCATTCTTCAATTTTACATTTTAATATTCATTATAATCCTTATACAATGTTTTTTAACCGTTTTTCAAATATTTTTTTAGATTCATTTTTTTCAGTTCCTTAGTTAGAATGTTCAAACAATTATGAGATCATGTAAAGTTTTGAGATTTATTAGGAACACTAATTAGATTTTCAATATATTTATTGAAATCACGTCTCGAATTACCCTAGGGACAATTCTCAACAAAACTGTCGTAGCTAAACATCGTTCTTGTTTGATAAATTTTAATTCACTTTCTAAACCTCTAACTATTCGAATAAATTTTAAATGAAATTTAATTTACAATTTAAATTACACAATAATTTAAAATTATTATCAAGAATATTTAAATTTATTTAAATATATTAGTTATGATTAAAGTATCATTATGCAGTGCGTTTCATATTATTAGAAACACTAGCACCAGAACATATTATTTATCCAAAAATTAATTATTTATTTATATATTTATGAAATGCATCATCACAAAAAAAGGTTAGACATATCAAGCACCACAGTCAGGTACTTATAATTTATAAATAGATCTTTTTCAATTAATATTGTTCAGGAATTCCGATGGAACAGTTTTTTCCAAATTCTGAGACCTTCAAAAGTTTTTTTGATCAAATTTTCACATTATCATTTATTGTCATCGAAAATGCGTAACTGTGCAAAGTTTGGAGATAATTGATTAAATAAAATGCATTCAAAAATGGGCTTCTAAATTTCATGGATACACAGAAAGTAAGCTAATAAAAAGAATGGAAAAAATGATAAATTAGATATTTTATGTTAAAATTGTATCTAATGCATTATTTGTAATTGTAGTGGTCACTTTTATAAGATTAGTTTAGAAAATTAATTTCTATGTAATTATTTATACATATAACTTAAATATTAAAATCACTATATAAATTATTTATAATAAAAAACATTGTCGAATAAAACAAATAAATATAAGTTGTGAAAAAAAACCTGCTTGTTTAATCGAAGTAATGTTTGGAAAAAATTAAATAAATAAATATTTATGCTTATTTCAAAAACATGGTTTTTGATTAACGAGATTCAAATTGTGAATTTAAATCGATTTGATATAATTTGAAATCGCTATTGCGTTTCAATTCAAACGATGACTCTTGATAATTTCATTGTTGTCAACAGCAAGCCGCTCCCGACCATCGTCGATTTATTGCCGGTCGATTACTGCAACTCGAGTGACTCTACCGAATTGTGGCGCTCCAACCATTCCAATGGCAGAATACGAAGACCACGTCTCTGCACTCAATGGCCGCGTTGGATTAATCGATCACTCAATTCAATCCCATCAATCGGTGCCCAAATCGACTGTCTACCAAAAATCTACTGTCGGCGCCCAAATCGACTCTGATTAACCATGGTAGTGACCACCTCTATAAAGACTGGGCCCCCGGTTGCATTCCACCATTATTGGTCAAGTTTATAATTACCCGGGTCTCCTTTCCTCCATTATCTAGAGACGCGTTTATACTTCAGTAATATATTTATATCACTTAATTTGTATCATTTAAAATATATTTAATACATATTTATGTCATTTAATTAGGAAACATTTTGATACAATAATTTACAGTCATGTCTTATCTATAATGACGAAGAAGCTTTACAAAAGATGATAGGTAAAATTAAATATTTCTAGAAATCTTCTTCCAAGAAAAAATTAATAAAAGAAATCGTTCTTTTCAAACAATCTTTTATCATTCAATCTTTGAGTTTTTTTTAATAAATTTAACATAAATGAATAAATAGAATAAAGGATTTAAGTTAGAGTAATTTATAGATCTCTGAAAATCTCAATAAATCTTTTATGACCCAACGAAATCTTTTCATTTTTTCATACTCTCTAAAATTATTATAATAATAAAATTGTCGAAATTACAAATTATAATAATTTGAATAAATTTGAATAAATGTCTCATTAAGTTATTAAAAATGTTTACGATGAGAATCTCTTTCGAGTCAATTGCAAAGCAGCTGTCATTTTTAATTTTTCAGTTATCTTTCACAAAAGTTGTATTAATGATTGAATGAAGAGTAAAATGACCATTATATTTTTTACTGTGAATTTAGACCAGCATTATACAATAATCTAAATGATTTACAAGATTTTTCTTGAAAATCATAAATATTTTACTTAATTACTTACTTATTTTAATGGATTAAGAATTTTTTATGAGGTGTACTGGAAAACTATGTTGACTTCCATTAACGATGTTCAGTACGAAAATGCTTATGAGCCACAGTAAACCAAACATTACATAGTAAATCAAAAAGAACATGAAAATTATATATTTTCCCAATTTTATACAGATTTACTGCATTTTCAAGGATTAAGATATAAAAATCTTTTTGGAGATTTACAATGAAACGTCTATATGAGCCAAAGGCTTGTGATCTTAGATATAAATCATCGTTAAGTGGGTAAAACTTAATTATAAACAAAAGTCAATCCATTATATGTTATTTATGGCATGATACAAGGTAGTTTCTGAATTTGAGAGAACAACAGAATCATTTAATGCGATGTCACCAGTAGCAGCTTCAAGTCAATTAAGAAATTCGATCTTATTTTGCACAACACTTTTCTCAATTGTAGTCAGGTGGACCTCTTCTAAAGGTCTCTTTATTCACCAAACGGTATCTTTAACTGTCACATTTAAAAATTTACTGGCCGAGGAAATCATGTTTGTAGAAGAGATCAATCTAGAAAGTAGGACCTAGCTGAAGTAGATCTTTATTACCTAAAAATTACTCTGGTCTAGTGTTAAATAGCTGAAGTCATGTTTGATAAGAAGAAGATGAGAGCAGATTCAAAAAAAAAGCTTTGAATGGCTTGGAATGTTGTCACAAAAAAGTTAAAGTTTTCTATTTTTTAAAGCATCATCCTATTGAAAAAGTCTTCGAAAAGATTCTCAGTCATTCTAGCCTTCTTGTTATACATCCAGGTTATCAAATTTTTATTAAATGACATTAACAAGTTGCCACTCAAATGGCAACTTGTGTGTCGATAATATGGATGCATACGTTGATGAATGACATAAATATTTGTATTGGTAAAATATCAAAAAAAACTTTGAATTTAGTTCTACAAATTTCATACTTGATGATCTAATAAAAAATTTTAATTAATGACATAAAATGTTAAAGGTTGAAATGACAATAACATTGAAATAACCCAAGTCATCCATTTAAAAATATATTTTACGACAATATATTTCGACGGATCTACCGTCATCTTCAGGTCACTAATTAATAATCAATTCACCTGTATATAAATAGAAAAATGATAATTATGTAATCAATTGCATAAAATCATGCTAATCAAAAATTCTCAATAAGCTGGTTGAGACTGCCCATTGAACATTGATTTTAGGGCAACGTGACCTAATTAACAATGCTTCACACGACACTCTCTCCCAATAACTGTC
>MQRK01227048.1:5299-19501 GCA_001938485.1 Girardia tigrina
GTATTACTGCTAATTGGGAATACTTTTGTACCAACTGTTTTATATCAGGAGTGAGATGCGAGCGATGAGAATCATAAATTAAGAGAGATTTTGGTTTAAAAAATGAACCTTTCCTTCTAGAAATTAAACTGACTTTATTTAAGTGCGGGTTATACAATTTAAGTGCGGGTTATACGTAAAAAATTATACTTTTCATAGAAATTTTTGATATTTTTAATGTGCAGGTTATACATTGGTGCGGGTTATATGCAAGAAATTAGGGTAGTTATTTTTCCTTGTTTTTTTATAATGGATTTTCTTTTTTCAAACAGTTTTTTTATGAAGTGTTCTCAGATTTAAATGAAGAAAATACACGAGTTACCCGACCCATAACATTTTACAACCAGTTCAATACGAGTTATATTATATAACACTTCAACATATGTTACTTTAAAAAAAGAATTGGTATCAGTCACTTTCTGAATAAGTATCTTTCTCATCTTTCTTTAACCCACAATAATTCTACCACAGCACTGTGAGGATCAAACTTGTAGGTCCCCTTTCAATTCATTCATGCATGAGTTGGCTGTCTCAACTCAGTCGCTCGTGCTATGGGCTGAAACGTTGAAGTTGTAAAAAGAATCAAGCCTCTGAGGAAGCATACTGTGAGGAGGGAGCGTTACTGAAGACGATAATACTTTTTAAAGTACGCCGCTGTAGCGCTGTAAGAAGTATTTAAACTTCAATTAGGGTAAAGTATTTATTGGTCATTGCTCAGCACAGTCATCTAAAAAGCGCTTTATTTCTTCTGAAAACAAATGTCATGTTATTTTGACTCCTGCATTAATAAATGTTTCGAGTTCTGCTGTTTGCAAAAGAGTTAATATGTCTTGGACTACTTCTTGTTCCACATCAAACCACTCTACGAGATAATTCTGTATTGATTATACAGTTTTGAGGCTCAGTGCATCCTGATTTCTTGTAGTTGGCTTATTCGTGTTAACAGCTCTTAAAAGGAGTGTCTGTTCCCTGGGGCTGTAGTGCCGAATCTCTATTGTTTATTATCTCTGGTAGAATCAGGTCGTCACGCTGAAGCTGCTTTTGCAAATCACGAAATATTTTCAAAATAGCAACTATGAGACCGTTAAGCCAAACTTGATGCGATTCACATGTCCATGTTATCAAATATCTCCTTGTTGTTGCTCTCACTTTTTAAAATTCGCCTTTCACTTCTAAAAACTTAAAAACTTCCTTGCAGTCGTAAAAAAGTATGAAAAATGGCCGTTAAAAGGTTGACTATATGCTCAGCAAATTATACTTCGTAATGGGCAAGGAAATGATTCGCCGTTGGTTAAAATTGATGCAGGAGTTCCGTTATCTTTTTAGACGTTCTGAAGAAGGTACCTAGAGGCTTGGTATTTTTAATCCAGATACGCAGTTTCGAAACGCTTTCTTTAATGCTTTTAAAAACTGTGTCAATTCTTTGAACAGCACACCAGAACGTCAACAGATCACGGTGCAAGCAGTTCTTCATAAGCTTCCCAAACTCCCTTGTTGTGTCTGTGTTAGCGCTTTCGTCACCTCTAGTAACCCTAATCAGCTTGGAAGTTGTTGCGGACTTGGTCTTAAGGGCATACTGAGTGACTTACTGCAGTCCAAGGATTTGAATACGTTCTTTACTTCATGCTCTTGTGTCACTATTCTCACAGAGGCTTACTTATAATACACCATTTGCAGATTGACGCAGCTATCAACAAAATCCTGTAGCTCACGAGGGAGTTCCTTAGGAACTTCTCCAGCAGCGATGAGTAGCATTTCTTGATAGTAGTTTGGGTCTCTGTAATGTAATATCTATGAGCGAGGTTGAAATTCCTCCAATGAAGAAATCATTCCTGTTGTATGTACCAACTCCACAACATTAAAAAAATTATTTAAAATTCAAAAACTAAATTAACAAATTAATAAAAATCCAAAACTACATTAACAATTAATAAAATAAAAATTAAAAATTAAATTAAAATTCATAAAATTCAACATTCATAAAAAATATAAAAATTCAAACATAAAGATTTTTTTTACTATATAAATTAAAAAATTAACAAAACGCACAAATTCAAATTACAAAACTAATCTGTTTAGTAGTGGAATATGGAGGATCAATTTGATACTACATTGTTTACATATAGACGTTTATCGAAAATTCTCGTTCTCATTAAATACCACAGACAAAAGACTGTCAAGACAGAGCGATCAAATAAATCGACAGTTACGTCGATTAACATTCGGGACGAATCAGGTTGAACATCAACTTTTATCGTGTAATTGGTTGTTCAATTTAGGTGCCGGTCATCCGGTCGCTAACAAATGCGTCAAACTTGATCAAGTCAACAGTATTGCGGACCGGTTAAACACAACAACCCGTCCCGATATAACTTCATTTTCGAGAAGACTGTTAATAATTTAGGACCTGTTACTTGAGTTAAATACCTTGAGAGCAAGCTGTTGGCAGAAAGAGTACTTATCAGACTGTCATTATAAACGTTCACGGCGAGTGAGATAAGAAACTCCACAACTTCCGCACGGTACTTTTGCAAACATTTCAGCCAATGGTGATGAGAGGAATGAATTTTCCACTGCGATTCTCAATCTACATGTCGCACTGCTGCCTTTTGGAAGATTGAGTAAAGGTGATCTGTGACAGCATTCACTTTTACATTTGCACCTGCACGGTAGCCATAAGCCAAGTAAACAGTGCAATTGTGAGCAAACTTGCAAGCTACATTCACAAACTTTTCACACGCTCTAAATTTCACATAATGTCCTTTACGCTTCTTTTCAGCAGGCTCAAACATAAATACTTCCAATCAGTCCCTAGTATTTTCTACTTATCATTTTAAATTCACTTTCTGTGCTTGTACCATTCGATAGTATTGTGAGAAGTGCTGATAATGGATTCTTCTCTTGCGAAGGGGCCAATGTGTATATTTGGGGTTCAGTCTTCTGTTAGAACAGTGAAGTGTAAGTCTTCTGTAGTTGCAAAATCATCAGGTTATGATCACAGAAAATAGAAAGGTAGTTTTAAAAATCGATTTTAAAAAAGTTGCCAACCCTTTCTATCACTTTTGCCTTGGACTGGGGGGGGCAATACCCCCAGTCAATATGTTAAAAAAGGCCCCGATCGAAAACCAATTTGATATCCTTTTTTAAATAACATTTTCCAATTATTATTAATATTACTATTATTATTATTACTATAATAATAATAATAATTGTTATTATCTTTATTTTTAATTTTTTAATGTTAAATAAATTAAACAAAATATTAACATTCTATCTACAAAACGGATAGGACCCAAATTAAATTTTCTATAATTTAGTTATTCACCATAAATATGCATTGAAATTCTTTGCGACTTCCAGATATTTTCAGTTTATTTATAGGTTAATTTAAGCCATTTTTTAAAACATTTTCAATTAATAATATTCATTTTAATAATTTTAATATTAATTGTAAGTAGCGTTTATGCCACTTTCATTTTCACTAGATTCAAGGTTCATCAATTAACACCAAAATTTTATTAATAACAATAATTCACACAATTAAAACAAATTTCTTGTTGATTCAATTATTTCGCCAAAATCAATCTATTAAATTTTTCTTCCCCTTCAATTTGTAAAATTTAATAAATTTTAAAACTTTAAATTAATACACTTTTTTTTTAAATTATAACTAAAAATTTTTTTATAAAATTTTATCCTAAAATTAATTAATTTAAATTTATCCTAAGCCTTTTATTTAAAAAATAATTTCTTAAAATATTATAAAATTTAATCCGTTATTATTTATTTTAAAATTTTTTTTCAAATCTTTTATTAAAATATATTAATTGTTATAACTGTAAACATTTAAAAATTTTTAAATAAGTATTTCATTTTTGATAGTTTTCTTTATAATATCATTTTTAATTTTAAAACATTTGTATTTTTTTACTTTTTTTTAAAACTTTCAAATTATAAAATAATAAACTATTTTGGCGAAATGCAAATTAAAATGAACTCCTCATATTAATTAAATAAAATTTTACTAAATTTAATGATTTTAATATTATTAAATTAATTATTAAATTCGACGTTTTTGACAGCGGTGTTTTTTACACGCTATGTTTTTGACACATGGCATTCACGGCGTTTTGCCGTGGTACCGTATTCAAGTACGTCATGTTTCAGAGACGTTATAAAAGAAGAAAGTTGAAGACTCTTGAAATTTGAGTAGAATTTCATTCGATAATGTTTTATAGATTCTGCATCTTTTTGACTCTGTTTTTAAGTGAGTTTTTATGGAACGTATCTATGGCGTAAAAACAGAATTATGAGAATAAAGCAACACTTCCTTTTAATGGAGAAACATCATTTAACTTAATACTTTCCACTAAAAATGAAAATTTTAGCATCTCATAAAATAATCTACATAAAATTAAGAACTGGAAAAGTTATGACTTGAGTCAATTAAAGCCATCTCTCAATGGAACTGGGGATGAATCAAATTATAAATCTGACATAAAAAGTATTTATGTATTGCTATAAAAGTAATGATGTTTATATTATTTATTAGTCGAGAGCGGATCTCAGAGGAAGGGTAAGGGTTAATATTTGTCAGATGATTGTCAAAACTATTTTTTTTTCAATATTCGTTACCAGATGGATGAAAGTACCACTTCCAGTACTCCCAACGACTGGTAACAGTTTTGCATCATTAATAAAAGTTTAAAATTAATTTAATAGTTCATTTTATATATAATGGATCAAGAGAAAGTTCAATATTTTAGAGAATTTACCGAAACTTTTCAAAATCTGAACCAAAAATCTGGAACAAAAATCGTAACTTAACATTTTTTTCAGAAAGGAAAACGAAACAAAGTATTCACTATAATTATGTCTCCATTTGAACATATATTTTTGTATACATATGTCTGTATATTGTCAAGTTTATATACCCATTCAAATTAATTTAAGGGTTGAATATAGACTTAACTTAATAATAAATAATAGAAATTAAAATTTATTTTTAATATAATATTAAAATATTATGTTATAAGAATTAAACTGAACAGAAAGTTAAAAAAAGAAGTAACACCATTAATTATGATAACAGGAAAAATTGTCTGTAAGGAAAAACAAACGAAATAATTTGAATATGTTACTTCATAAAGAATACGGTAGGCACAATAAGTGATAACCAGTAATTAATATAATGTTTAAGTATTAATATCAATTAGACATAAGGAAACTTCTAATGGAATGGTACATTCTTGGAACGCTGCCGAACTCGACGGTGGCCGGGCTGATGGCAATCACGGGTCCGGACTCCGGGATAATCTGCGCAGACTCCATACAATGATTAATAAATTTAGTTAATATTAACAATAATTTATTTTCATATTTTTTAAGATACATTAATTTATTAAAAGCATTAAAGTTTGGCTTATATTTCATTATTTATTTAAAACATTTAGTTGAAAAGACATTTCTCCTGGTTAAAAATACGGATAGGAACTGAAATGTAACCTCAATTTTTAAAACGCATAACTCAAGAATGGTAAAAACTTTTTCTATTCCGTACAAAAACACAAAAACCTTTCACTGTGTTTTTTATATTACTGACAAGGATTCAATGTAACAAGAACCTTGCATGGAATATCGTCCTGCTTTTCGGTAAACTTGTGACTATATTACACATCGCGGTCATATCGAATTATCTCAAACAGAATTTCATCTGATTTTTGAGATCCTTAAGAGTTTTAGTTCTCCAATTATTGGCATAGACTTCTCGTTTCAGTTTTCGATCACCGACCTTCTGGATACACTTGAGGGATTTTTCTAGTTGTTTATGAAATTAGTATTATTTTCTCTGTATAAATCGACGATTTCCATCTCATAATGCGACAATTAGATGAGAACACGTACAGACCGTCTGGATTATATGGGTCGCTTCTAAACACTTTTAATACAGTATGCTGGGAAAAGTTTGTACCTTAAATTGCAGCATATTTTGTAATAAATTTGTAATAAATTATAATGAGAGATATTCATAAAAGAATGTATCATTTGCTAAGGTATATACATTCTGTTGTTTATTATTGTTGATTATTATTTTTTATGTCTCCATATTTTATTTGTAATTCTAATTTATTGTAAGATATTGCACGAATGTCATTCGTAGATAAATGATAATCTATAAGATGTGAATTTTCGTTATCCATCGACATAAGTTGAAAATTAAAGACAAAAATTTACGTTTCCTGTCTGCAAAGTGTTAATAAATTTTTTTAGATATACATCTTGGATTCACAGGAATCATGATTCACAATAAATCACTGTAACAATCCACAAGGAGACATATCTAGCCAGACAAGAAAGTTTTGTTTGAGTTTCAGTTCACCAAGAACTGAGACCATAACTGCAATGTACAGGCCATCGTTTTAATTTTAGTCTACAAACAATAATATAAAATACGACTCGTCGTCAATAACGAAGGTATGCCCATGAAATTTAGTCAAGATTGGACAATAACAAGGTCTAATGATGTTCAGTTGTTTCACTTTTCAGACAGGTACTAAAACGTTTTTTTGAAAGCTAATGTAACTCTTCCTTCAAAACTTTTGGTTGAAATGAGCAAGGTTACAATCGAATTTATTCCCATATTACCATTATAAAACACAACTACGGTTATTGACCAAACTGACAAACCGCCTGATACTTTTCTCGGTCAGAACTTGACCAGAACCTTTTCTTTCTTTCAAGCACCATTCTAAAATCCCAAAACTGCATTTAATGAGTATTAACAACATCAATATGAGTTTTGCAACATTTATTATTATCACAAGCGCATTCACTATTTGACATCTCTTTGATCAATATATTTCTGAGTTCATACTAATTATTTTCAATAAATGAAAATCTGTTAATAAAAATTATTAATTATAAATAATCTAATTGGTTAAAATTAAATCTAAACATTTTTTTTAAAAAAAGAACATATTAAATTAATATATTAAAATTTTAAATTACATTAAAAAATAAATAATACATTCAAAATTATTTGAAATCTTTTTACTTTAAAATTAAATTAAATTATTTTTAATTAGTAAGAATCAAAGAAAATACCAATCATCCATCTGTGTAGGAGAGGCACAATCCGAATCAACATTCTACATGCACAATATCAACACACAATTCAAAACATTCCTCACAATGAGATTTTGTAAATTTTGAAACATTTTGATTACAAAAGTGATTTTTAATAATTTTTTTCCATGGATTCAATATTGTTACAGTACGGATGACAGAACTAAAGAATTTAGTCTTACTTGAATACTGATGACAATGGAGAAGATTGTCATGCAACCATTGATTAGGAAAATTATTTTTAGTAGAATGGCTAGTGGAATGAGTAGTACCTGTGAAGATTAATTAGTCCTTATAAGGACCAAAAGAATTCATATGAGAGGGAGGATAATTTGATTGAAATAGATCTAAACACAAACCCAATTCTGTTCTACATAGAATATATAACTTTAAAATATATCAAAAATTTAGATATTTCAGTAATAACAAAATAAATAATAAATAATTAGATTATAATTAATCTTTCGGCAAGAAATACCGCTAACTCTGTAATAATTGATTTTATAATAATTGCCCAGATCACATTTAACCTCATCATAATTAACCACATCACAAACTATGTAAAAATATAAGACATTTATTTAATTTACTGAATTACTTTTTTTATAAAAATTCAGTTATCCAACGTTATTCAAGTATTTTGATTTTTTATATCTTGGACTCAGGTTCAAAAAAGAGATCAAAACATGATTATACATGTACATGGATATATGACCATATAATATGTTGTCACAAAAGTTTTGTCGTAAAGAAAAAAGGAATATTTAGCAATTAACAATTATATTTTTCACAATCATTATAACAACCATGAAACAAAATGATTTCACTAGAATGTAATTTTAACTTTTCAATCTGTTCTTGAAGTTGTAAAGGATAAAGATTATCCATATGTTGCATCACTGCATCAACCACATCACTCTCAGATAAAACCTGAACACTTTTCAAGGGATGCTTCGTGGTCCTAAGAAGAAATCTGTTACATATGTTTAAGTCAGGCGAGTAAGGCGTATGTTTGACCATATCAACGCTACTTTCTACTGATTAATACGAACAGTTTGTGATGGTGCATAGTCAATCTGTAGCAGAGGATCAGAGAATATGAATAGATTTCTTCTTTGTATCATTCATAACTCTTTCACGTGTTAAGAAATTTACAAATCACTCGCTGTTTATTGATGATCTTTGAGGTGTAGTTTCAAGTAAGTATCTTTCGTTGGGAGATAAATAAATTGACAACATTGTTTTGTTACATTGGTATTGGAGAAAAATGTTGCATTTGAGAATGATCGCTATCTTTTTGGATCCATTCTCGACGCAAATTATCAAAATAAATCCATGAATCATCTTGTACTGCATATTTATAGTTGACTTCTTCATGACTTAGAACAAATAAAAGGTTTATGACAACACTGCACTCTTTGATCTTGTTTTCTTCATTCAGATTGTGTGAAACCCAGGTTCCAAAAACTTTTTTGTAGCTCATTTCATGCATAATTTTTGTACACAGGCAGTGACATAAGCAGATTATCTTAGTGCTACAAATGAATCCCTTGAAAGTGATGCGTCCTCCTTTTCCTTAGAGTTACCGTCTATTGAACTGTTAGGACTTCCAAGACAAGCTTAATCGCTGAATGTTACTCTTGTTTCGTCTTTAAAATACTTCACCCATCTTTGTATCGTTATTAATGAAGGAGCTTTTCCAGCCCAAATAGTCTCAAGTTCTATGAAAGTTCTATTGGTATACCAAATTTAAATCGAGTGTATGCATAAAAACGTAAATGTTCCTTCTGAAATTTCATCATTGTCACATGACGCAGGTAATTAAATATTAAAACGAAATTTGATGTCTATGTAACGAAATTTTAATATTTCATCTTAAATATTACGTTTCTATAAATAATGAAATTTTAATTTGTATATTCCTTATTTGTCTATGGGACTATACATAAATTTCCATGATCAACGACAAGATTTTGGCGAAATTTTTATTTGGCATAAACACCAAAGGAAAGAAAACTCTAATGCTTCGGAATTGTAAACATATTGAAGAACGCGATATTAAAATAGCGATCTAGGCATTGTCAATCTTTTCGATGTCAGGCGCATTTAACAAGTGGAAAATAAAACGATAGTCCTAGAAAATGAAGAAAATCATACAGATTTTGAAAGTGGTGAAAGATACATCGCCGTTCGGCGGTTAGTGAAATGACACTTCTGATGAATAACACTTTAATGACTACCACGACAGCCATAAAAATTTGGAGGACAATATATTAATGGGATTGTCTGATCGAAGAGCTTTATCAAAAACTCATTTGTGACAAAATCGCCGCTTAAGTAATGTAAATGATATCGTTTAAACGCAAACAATATCTTCAAATCGTGACTTTACTTATTCCTCAACAACTTAGTGAAATAATTCTTTATGATTTTGAACCCGGTGAGGATAGAATCATTATTATCGGTTGTAAGATTCTTCTCGATGGACTTGTTTTTCTATGGTTTGTTTTGCTGAAGGAACATTTAAGGCTATACCGTCTATTTTCTGCCAAGTAAATACGATTCACTTCAATTTTTGTGATGGAATAACTCCAGTTAGATTGTTTATTGTTTGATTAAAAAATTCGGAATTGGTTTACTGTGGTGCGACTTGCGTAGAATTTGTAAGAGATAATGTACATATTGTTACTGCTATAAAGATTTTGAATATCATTTGAATTTTTATCGCGATTGGTCCACTATTGTGTCAAGCAAAATTAATTTCCACGTTTCAATTTTATGTTATAATATCGGATGATTTTTCGAATCGAGATGTGGCCGATATGGGTATAGAACATTTCCGGGTTAAGTGTGACCCTGAAGATTTAGGAATCTTGAAATTGAGTTTTGAATTTTGTGACTGGCGAAACCAGAAAATCATGTACCTCAATGTCAGGATCACAAAATAGGTATTATAGTCTCAAACATGAGAATCTATCCTTCGTTTTGAATAAACAAGCTTCGGTAATCTAGCAAATCAGTTCTCGATTTCACATTACCACAATTTATTTCTTTCATCTAAGGCTAACTGAAGTACGGAAAATAAACGGAGTGATTATAAACGTAAATTGTAATAGCAGTTGTCAAATGACAAAAGTAACTGGTACGACAAGGTATTACCGGGTGACCTTTTATAAGATGGATAACTTATTGCTGTTTCTTTGCCGCTTTTGGCGTGACAGTCCCAAATTTTTCACAATTTGTCGTACGACCCGCGAGTTTTGTCAAAAGTCCCGACTTTTAGAATTATTATATTTATGAAAATCATTGTTTTGCGTTCAAAGAATCCTACATATTGCTTTTGCTACCCAGTTACATTGCATTTTTCTCTCAGATGATACATTTCGTTTTCGTACTGCGTTCTAGCAACCTAATTAATAAATATTACAAATCTGCTACTCACCATAGCAAATTAAGGTAAGTAATTTATTTATATATTTCCTAAATATATAAATTTTCTTAAACTTTGCTTAAAATACTCGTACTCTTCATATTTTATATTGATGACCAAAAGTATACCACCAACCTTAACCTTAAAAGAATTTTTAGAAAGAAATATAAGAATAAAATATTCCCCTCCTTCAGAGTTGTCCCGCTTCGCCCATCTAGAAATCTGGTCACCTTACTTTTCGTCATAATTCTAAATTTCACTTTTCGTTGTTTTTCTTTAAAAATTCGAATGAAAATCGCACTTTTAGTAGTAATTTATTATTATTATCTTTATTATCCAGGTAACTTTTTTGGAATACAGTTTTTAAATTTTGAAAATAAAGAAACATAGGCTTCCTTTGATGTTATTTAATTAAGTTCCAATTAAACCTTTGTACCTTAAGTCCTGCGTTGTTTTCCATGCGATATTCATTTAATGAGTTTTTACGTCATCCGTAATGATCATTGCGTCATTCGTCAAAAGGTGATAAATTTCTTTTCTAAGGAGACAATCAGAAAATATATATATAATATATAATATATCAGGAAGATAATATATTATCCAGGAAGCAAAAGATTGATCTAATATTTTAATCTTTATTTTCAATATTCCATAATTAATAAATATTTATATATTTAAATCTTTTATTAAATTTTTATGTTAAAAGAATTACTCAAATAAAATATATTATTTATTTATATTTTCGATTAATATATGATTTAATGACAAATCTTGTTTTATTAAAATATAATTTTTTTATATAAATAAATTTCGTTCTTATCAATATAAATAAATGAAATAAATAAAAATTAAATATCACACAAAAAATTACGACAACGTTTAAAGGGAAAAACTCTACACAAAGTTCTGGTTGTTTTTTTCGGTTTTTTTCCGAAGGGTTTCCAGCTAAAGTTTCGGCAAACCAACCAAAAGGTCAATTAAACCATGTAACAAAAATATAAAAAAAATTAAATTTACAGATTTAATTATAGTGAGTAGTTGATGTTATATATCGAATTAAGAAGGATTCATATGGGGATATGAAATCAAATTTGAAAATTAGAAATTGCCAATTGGCAGAGCATAGATCATTGGTAATTAAATTATTCAGATGCTCAGGCTGGGAATTTGAGATACCGAATTTCAGAGATGGGGTCTTGAGCGATATATTATAATTTATGTTCGGGTGGGATCTCCGGTTTGAGATAAGAGCGCTTATCTAATCAGAATATCGTAATCTCAGCCGTTAGGAATCGACAATTGAACAGAGAATGCTGATAGCGCGTGTTGCAACCAGCTGGCTGCTGCTAGTGTGAACCAGTGCTTTCAATGAGGAGCTTTATCGGTCAGTGGGACCGATCGTTGACCAGATATGACGATTTGCCCCGTGTGGGTCAGACAATGATTTATGGTTGGAATCATATAAAAGCACGCGAGACTAAAATCTCACGAATGAGGATGCGAGTAATATTATCACAGAACAGATAGTCAGTTGAGAACAGAAGATTTATGGTGTAGACTTCTACAGGAAATTGATACCAATTAAAATTCAGAGTCTGCCATTTATCTCTTGAGATTTAAGTATTATTGATGAACCTTTGTCCTTTTGATTGTTTCGGGTTTTGGTAACCAAATATAAATTTTATAAAAATAAGATGCGATGGGATTGTTCCTGGAGTAGGGACTCCTACAGTTCTGTCAGCGACTGTGACGGTTACTGTCAAATATCATTCTGAAAATAGGAAAATGAATCAAAATAATATTACAATAATATATTGTTAATTAAGATACTTTTAATTATCTCTGGATAAATATCATAATTAAAGATATTTATGTTTGAATTTATTTATTATATAGTACACTTTATTTATTATATATTTTAAAAATTATATATAAAAATCAAATTTTGATTTGATTTTCAAAAAAAAATTTTCCTTGAATAAATAATATTTCTATTGTTTGAAATATTTATTTCCTGTTTTTCTTTTCTATGATTTTTAATTTATAAATTATGGGATTTTTTATAAAAAAAAATAAATGATAAATAAAAATAATATATAATATTTTAATGTAAAAACTTTATATTTATTTTTCGTTAAATTTTATTTTAGATTATTCGTAAATATTATTTATTTTATATATTTTGTTTTCATTAAATAGATAAATAATTTTGACGATTTTTCATAATTAAAAATAAAGTAATATTATACTATTTTTCGATATAATTTATTTTTTTTAAATATTTACATTTTAAAGTCTATTTTTTTGTCTGAAATGTCGATTATATATTACATAAAACAAATATCTTTTTCATTTATTTTAAACAAATAAAATTTAATACTCACTGTTATAAGTAGAAATGGAAAAATAAATATTTATTTTAATTAATTAAAATATAATAAGAAAAAAATTTCATTTTAATAAACTAAAAATAAAAAAATATTTATTATTTAAAAAATAATTTATATTATGATAAATTAATTAAATTAAATTTCAATTATTATATAATATTATCATGATTAATAAATTTTTTTCTATTAATCAAAATAAATGTATTTTTTAAAGAAAATTAATAAATTTTTTTAAATTAAAAAATAATTATTTTCTAATTTTCAAAAAAAAGTAAAAAAAATATTGATAGAAAAATTATAATTTCGTGTATTTTAATTATTTAAAAATTTATTAAAGATTAAATTATATGATTAAAATTGATAATATTAATAAAATAAAATAAAATTTAACTTACTGTTAAACAAAATCTAAAAGTAAAACTAATGAACAAGCAGCATTATTTATATCCATGATATACAGAAATTGGTGGCATATTTATGGCCCATAAAGCTAAGAGTTATGGCCATATCGATACCATTATGTAGATGCCTGATATGGAGGCAGTTACCATTGTTTCTGGTAATTATCCTCGACCAGTAGTCCCCGTCTATAGTGAGGACACGATCTCATTATCCGCGTGTCAATGAGTGAGAAAAATAGCGTTTCATCATTTTTTGATTTCCTTAGTTTGTGTAGTTTGCTATTCCAAGTGAAGGACTTAAATGGACTATAATTCTTATTAATAGTCCTCCCAGAGACATTAATGTTACCTACTCAACATTCAGTGACCATGGCAAACATATAGTAATTATGCGTCTTTATCGCCATGTAAATAAATCTACGGGAATAAGATTAATTGTGAAAATTTGGTCGTTTTAATAACCGATCAAATATTGCTCTAGTTCATCTAGAAATTTTAATTGACTCCCGTAAAAAATCGAGAAACGGTTGTAAGAGAACATCAGGGGGAATATTCTCTCTTTGAAGGAAGAGGAACATTATCGGTTTTATGGTAATTGGTTTCTTTTATGTGGAAAATAAATATATATATATATATATAACCTCTGTTGAATAGTTATTTTCATGAGTAAATATAACTTTAATAGGAAGTTATTAATTTCATTATTTTTCCTTGAGCGTTTTTGGATTTTTTTTCTGAAAACGATTAATTTGATTTATTTAACTTTTCTTAAGTTTGACAGTCTTTCAAAAAATGATCCTGTTATATATATATATAT